>JALMQS010000118.1:1892799-2012814 GCA_024734495.1 Forficula auricularia | reverse complement strand
GGGGGGGGGGTAGGGTCAAAAATGAAAATCTAGGCTCCTGTACCAAACTCAACCAAATTTTGTATACATAATCAGTGGACCCCCAGAAGTCTAAAAATGATAAAATTTACCGCCCAAAAAGGGAGGGGGGACAAAAAATGAAAATCTAGTCTCTTGTACCAAACTTAACCAAATTTTGTATACATAATCAGTGGGACCTCAGAAGTCTAAAAATACAAAAACTAATCGCCCAAAATATGTGGGGGAGGGGGGGGGGGGGTATAGGGTCAAAAAATGAAAATCTAGGCCCTTGTACCAAACTCAACCAAATTTTGTATACATAATCAGTGGGCCCACAGTAATCTAAAAATGCAAAAACTAGCCCCCACCTCTACATGATTATAAATAATTTTATTAAATATTAAATATAAGTGAGGGGCAAGGTTGTATGATAAAGTCAAGTGGATGGCTACATCAGAACACGTCAGCTTATTTTAAAATATAATTTATTTTTTTACTTTTTAGTCTTAATTAGTTTTATAGAGAAAAGCTTGCGGTATTTAACAGAATGAAATGTATTTATTTTTATTATTTTTATATAATTTCATTTTGGCAAAATGGGTTTGTGCTCGATGCCAATAAATAATATAAAAAAAAAAATATAATTTCATTTAAATTGGGTGGGTAAACAATTATTTATATAGAGAAATGTTCGCGGGATTTAACAGAACAAAAGTCACATTGATAGATAGATAGATACAAGGGAAGCTAATTTAAAGCATGTAATAATTCAGCCCATATTAAATTAGAGACGAAAAGTGATTAATATTATAACAGAAATGTGATTTGACTTACAAAGACCATTCTCGATTCAAGTAGTGCTGCAATATCAAGGTGGGTAGCCCGAACCGCCAAGTCACAAGGTGTAAGTCTTTCTAAATTTTCTGCAAAAAGTGGAGCACCATGGGATACAAGTAACTCGACGCATCGTTTAAGCCCTCCTATTGCAGCACAATGTAAAGCCGTATTCCCCTTCTAAAAATAAATAAAATAAACTTGGATTAGTGTAATATTCAAAGCAAGATTCAAAATAATGAGGAAGACAGCGGCAGTTGAAAGCTTATAACACTGGTTCCTAACCTTTGTATTTTCCTTACCCCTATGACCAGGCAAGCCATCTGTCTTTACTCCTTGTTAAAAAAATATGAGAAAATAAAACTAAAAAGTTATTAAGAATTCTGTGGCTTAGTACTGGTTTTTCTACTAAAAATTCCTAATGTTCTTTCCGTTTTAATATGTTCACTATGAAATTTGATTGTATAATTAATATTTAAATTTGAAAATTATTTTACTATATTAATTACTCTTATAACCTCCTTCAAGTAGCTGTGTTACCCCCAGGCTAGGAATCGTGGGCTTAGAAGATAATTGAGAGTTTGTTAAGGTAGTTGTATTGCGAGAATATTAGTAAAAAGTTAATGTTAGAGTATATAGCACAGAAAATAAGGATTCATAATTCATAAGCCCAAGTCTTCTTGCTGTTTATCTACCACTATTAGCCAATCCAGTGCTCGTTTAACACATCTGGCAACACTGTCCGAGCTTGTATATATTTTATCATAGAAATGTCAGATAAAGTACATTATAAGGGGAGATTTGTAAAACAAAAAGTTCTTAATAAGAAATCTGTTTTGACAATGGCTGAAGCGAAAAAACCTCAAAAAAAGTACTAAAGTTAACCCACTTTTTAGGTTAAATAAATGCTTTGTTGCCAGCTTGTTTTTAGTGTAAATTTTTCATTATTTATTAATTATTATCTCAGAAACTGTCTTGTAAATATGACTTAAAATTTTCTTAAAAAATGTATTAGGTATTGTTTAATGTTGGTTTAGTTTTTATAACAATGGTAAGAAGAGTTTCTTTCTATTTTTTTGGCTTTCTCGGATTCAACAATTAGCCATTTTACGATACTATATATTTTAGTTGATTCTCAAATATGTAGGGATCAGATTAAAGTCGGATTGCCAAGAAGAAGAGTTTCTTATTATAATTAAATATGTACGTAAACTTTCCGATATTACGTATAGTGCAATGTATAAGTCTGAAAAACTCTGTCTTTGGAATTTAATATCTCCGGAACTATATTGTACATAAATTTCGTTTTTCCACCAATCGATGCAGAAGTATTTAAATAATAATTTGTATAAATTTCAAAAAATCCTAAGAAAACGCATATGGTGATATAACTACCTAAAATGGATCTTATTTCCTACAATTCTTAATATGGAATATGAAGGTTATTTTTCTTGCAAATTTAAAAATAAATATGCTAATCAAATACATTTTGAGTGTGTTTGTAGAATAGATATGTTATTTAAATACAGCTTACATTGTCTTGGGCAGCAAGGTCTGCTTTTTCTCGAGAACAATCCTGACTGACTGTCGACCCGCGCCACTGAAGAAGTAACTGAAGACAAGCTGCTCTGCGCTCTCGGGCCCCTGGAGATTTCGGTCCCGGGCCTAACAAGCACGCACAGTGCAGACCAGTTTCATTTGAGGCGTTTCGCTTGTTTGGATTGCCACCCAAATCATTCAGGAAAGTCCTGTAATGGAAATTATGGTGCTAAATTAAATTAAAATGTAATGAAAAAGGAAATTCTCACATTCCGTAAATTCAACATAAATAAGTAACCAAGATTAAATGAAATATAGAAATCACCACTGTTATAAGAAAATGTCGTATGTCAAAATTACCAAAAAACTACAATTACAGAAAAATACTTGAATTTGTTAGCTACATCTGCTCTTAAATTGTTCTATGTTATCAGATGATTGATAGAACTCAAGTTACAGATTAAAAACAAAACAAAGTACAAATTTAGGGTTAATATAAATGAAAATAGAAGTTTTTCTTAGCTACTGAAAAGTGTTTATTTTTACATACGACATTTTAATATAACAGCGACGATAACACGGTTTCGCTTTAATGGTTTGAGAATTAGAGAAATCTCCTTTCAACACGGTATGTGAAAAAAGATTTTAAATGCAAGCATCATATCATTAGATTTATTCGAATGTGTTGTTGTCCCAGATTTTTGTACAAAATTTTCCTTGAGAAAAAACACAAAATATAAGAGAGAACTTCGCCAATGCTCATAATCATACTTCCACATTTATAAAGTTCCCTCAGTTAAACACAGAAAAACAACAAAAACAAACAGGGAGTGAGAATAACCCTTCTGACATATAATTAAAATTTATCCATTCTTTCTCGAAGTTAAGTAGTTGATGATTACCTTTAGTGAATTTTTTTAGAAATTAGAACTATTATTATCAATTTGAACTCTTACCCAGGTAGCACAAGAGATTCTACGAATATCCACTAAATATATTAAAAATACATATATATTCCAATTATCCTCAGGAGATTCTTAGAATATTTACACCGAAAAAATTCTTGGACGAATCTTCCGGGAATATCCTTTGGTGGATAATCTAAGAATGTTCAACTAAGAATATTCTAGAAAATTGAATTAAAATATCCTAGACGAATATTTTAGTAGTAAGAAAATTCCCAGAATATCTACGAAGATTGAAAGATTATTCAAAGGATATTAAAATAAAAATTAATTGATTGTTAATCTCAAAATCCATAAGTACAAGATCTAAATAAATTATACTATTAAAATTCATTGAAGCCCAAGATTTTATATTTCTATTGTTTTGAGCTGCTGAAATATAAGCTCACATGTTACAGCCTACATAAGTTTGACTTTTTTGATCCTAGGTCCCACTTTACAACTGTTATTTAGAAAAACAAATGGGTTCCACACTATTACTATATTAAATAATTAGTATGAACATTTTTGAAAAATAAATTTTACCTGAGTAAATGTTTCATGCCATGACGGGCCGCATAATGGAGTGCTGTGTTATGATGATGACTATCACCATAACTCATATTTGGATCAAGATTTTTTCGCAGCTCTGGAGAGCTTTGGAATACCTACGAGAAAAGAGATTAATCATTTCACTTTCAGTTTGAAGATCTATACCAGTGTTCTTCAACCTTTGTCATCCCGCGGAACCCTTTTTTTGAGATAATTTTTTATGGAGCCCTTTGTTCAGTATCACACTCAGATTTGAATTTAGGGGGCCGGATTGAAAACTTTCAAGGGTCGCTTTTGGCTGTAGTTTGGGAACCCCTGATCTATATAATCTTTAAAGATTGGTGTCAGTAAAAAGACGTGAAGTGTTTTTTTCAAGCTCTTGGGAAAACCGGGGTTCATTTTGGGTTGTTGTACCAATGATGATAAAAGGTGAAGTAATATGGATTAAGGTTTAGAGATAAAAAATATTTTAAAAAATTAATGACTTTGTAGTGCTTGTTTATTATTGCACAATTTATCAATATCTGGGGGATAAAGTTCGAATTTTACCATTAAATTGGGAAACCCCAAAGCGTTTGAGTGGAACTCTAGGTTTCTGCGGAACACAGGTTGAAGAACACTGGTTTATACTTAGATAGACACTTAATATAGTATTCTTTAAACCAGGGGTGTCCAACCTTTTGGCTTACTCGGGCCACATTTGAAGAAAAAAAATTTCTTGGGCCGCATGTTAATCAAAAATGATAGTGAATACTGTAGAATAATATCTATCATAACAAAGAATTTATTATGTAGATATGAGGTGTTTTTTATTTTTGAAATCATTAAATTATCCAAAAAATTTAAAAAATTGTATTTTAATGTTTACCTTGTCTATCATCAAGTATTGAACAATTCTCAAAAAAGCAGTTGTAAAAAGAAATACACAAAATGCGACACTCATAAAACACAAATATTAAGCACTTGACCCCCTGGCTGCTTGACTCGAAATGAAATAAATCCATTTCAATTCAAAAGAAAGAGCAAAGGGAAAAGAATCCCGTTACTTGATTAGATATCAGGAAGAAAAATAATTGCAGATTAAATAAAAACGTATCCAAGACATGCGCAATTGATTTGAGATTGTTTTTAAAGAACTAAAGTGTGCGTCAAGTGATTTTCACTTAACTTTTCCTAATTAGTTAAATAAATTTTTAAATAAACATTTAATAAATAAAATAACAAATAATCATCTAATTGTAATAAATTCCATCATAAATTTACAAAATCAAATACAGTTTTACAGGTGTTATGACTACTTATTATTATTGGTTAAAAATATACACTACCCAACCAAACAATCACTAACAGACATTATGATTATATCTTTAAAAATATAAATCTTCAATATATCTAAATTGTAGTATTTCTATGTATTCAATCATAAAGTTTGTATATAAAAGATGTATATCTAATGAAAATCGAGTCGAAAATAGACCAAAAAGATGATTATTTTTCTGACAATCTTGAAATATATTAGTTGAATAAAAGATTTCACTGTCGATGGTAACAGAATTGTTTTTATTTTAGGTTAAAAATAAAATGAGAGAGTCTTCTGTTTTTTAAATAAAATAATTTTTAATTATTTCTAGACTATAGTTTCGAAGGCATTGCCTTCATCATCAGTCTATCACAAATATTTCAAATTAGTTACAAATTAAGATTTATACATTGAAAATTTTGAAAAGTATATAATGTCTTTTTCTTCATGTTTCCTCTTAGGGCATTTGAAATATAGTTCCAGATTCAAAATTTAAAATTATCACTTTTATTTTTCAAAAACTTTTTAGTTGATTTTCAGATTGCTTTTTTAGAGAAAAAAAATCATCAGGGCAAATTGCATCATATACAATTTAAAGTAACTACATATATCTAATGTTTTAAATAAGTTAATGATTTTATTTCGGCCCGCATTCATTGCAGTGCTGGGCCGCGGTTTGGACAGTCCTGCTTTAGACTTTCTTTATATGTGATGTTTAAATTAGGAAGTATTGTGTGGTTCAACATTTTAAATAGTTTTCTAATTAATATATTAAAGAATAATTAATATATCAAAGAGAGTTTTTTTTGTCCGCGTTTTTTAAACAAGACATATATCGCTAGACTACTGCTGGTTGAGGCTATTGGAGTCTGCTGAATCTTAGGTCTGGACCAAGAGAGAATGAAAAAGATGTGATCCATCTAGGTGTGATCTAGCATCATTTCGCGATTAGCCCGCATGACGCTTTTTACCAAACATGGATAAGATCACCTAGTGAATTTGTCATCTGAGATGTTAGATACTTCAATCACCCAGTCCAGCGCGCTCAATCAGTTAACACGTATGTAAGGTGTCGCTATCAATTAATCATGAGTTTCCTATATTTGATTTAATTGATAGCGACACTGTGGCGCTTCACAAAACTGTCGGCAGAGCGCGCCACAGGGGGTCTCTTACTGGTACGGTAGCCCGAAGTGTATCGAATAGTATCATCTCTTTCCCTACAAGTTCACCTGCGTCCACTCGCCTTGTGTCGTGTACCAATTTTATATGTGCATTTTTATTTAACCCTAACCGCCTACCTCTTGCTTACCGGCCTTCTCTCCCACGCTATATATTATATATGCTACTCCTTCCGCTATAACACCTTACATACGTTTTAACTGATTGAGCGGGCTGGACTGGGGGATTGAAGTATATAACATCTCAGATGACAAATTCACTAGATGGTCTTATCCATGTTTGGTAAAAAGTGTCATGGGAGCTATTCGCAAAATGATGCTAGATCATACCTAGATGGATCACATCTTTTTCATTCTTTCTTGGTCCAGGCTTAGATTCATCAGACTCCAACAGCCTCAACCACCAATAGTCTAGCGATATATATATCTTGTTTAAAAAACGGGGTCAAAAACAACTCTCTTTGATATATTAATTATTCTTCAATATATTAATCAGAAAACTATTTAAATTCATTATTTCTTACACAGAAATATATTAATTCAGATATTATTATTACTTAATATCTGACAAAAATCACCTGCATTCGATTTGCTATTGAATCAAATATAGGAAACTCATGTTCAACATTTTATAGTGGGTAAGCTAACCTGCATGGCGGCAAACTCGTCGCCGTGCTGCAAATACTTTTTGAATTTGCTCGAAGCGCTGCCCATGGCTGCAGCTGCGATGAATATACAGAGAGATCATCAGGAGGCACTCGGAGGATGCGAGCCACGCTGGCTGCGCCTCATTTCCGCCTCGGACCAATCTATACAACAACATTCAAGTCAATTTCATTAATATAAATATAATAAAAATTAGTGAATTATAATTAAAGTTTTGAGCATCTTTTTTTTGAAAATAGTTGGAAGTTTTTTCAAAAAATCAGCTCGGGTTCAGACTAACCAAGATGTATTTTAAAAGAGAAAGAATTCAATCAATCTTTTTCGGACAAATTCTAAGATTTTAGTAGAAATATTATTAAATTGCGATATCAGAGGGGATTCATCCCCCCAGGAGTCGAACCTGAGAACTAACACGCTATCCGGGCAGTCAGCTCACACCCTCGAGACAAAAACCTCTCTCTGAATCGCAATATATGATATAAGCACAGAAATTTTTTACTCCATTCTTCTAGAACGGAAATTAAAAAATTTAGCCTAAAATGAAAAAAAGTTTTTCATACAAGTCCTCTTATTTAAATGTATAATTAAAGTTTTGAGCATCTTTTTTTTGAAAATAGTTGGTAGTTTTTTCAAAAAATCAGCTCGGGTTCAGATTAACCATTAAACATTACAAATTAAATTTGTAGATATCATTTCCTAATTCTCTGATCAATTCAATAAGTTCATTTAATTAATAAATAAATTGTATTATACTACTTTTCCTTGCTCAACAATCTATCTATATCTATGTATCTATACTTATTATAATCGGCTTGCGCGACGACCACGGCTTGATTTTTTTTATAACCCAGTAATAGTTCATGACAAATATAAAATTAAGAAATTTAAATTATTATTTCAAAATCCACTACGGAGTCCAGGAGGCGTAGTAGGCCGGGGCAAGTTTTCCTAAAATATTATTTTTATATTTTTTATTTTTATCTTCTTTGAAGCTTTATCTACAAGCTAGCACAATTATTTTTCAAAAAAGTAAATATAGTTTTTGACAGCAAATGGTCAAGTCTGATCATGTCAAGTTGGAAAACGTGCCCCGTATGCGGGGCAAGTTTTCCAGCCTACTAAAAATGTACAAGGGCAAATTTTCCAATTATACTTTAAATGGTAAACAACAGGTAATGAATCTTGCTTGTTACTTAATATGTATTTTTAACCGACTTTAAAAAAGGAGGAGGTTCTCTATTCGACTGATTTTTTTGTTTTTTTGTGTCTATGTTACCTCATTTCTCCGCAAATTTCGAAAAAGTTTTTTGCAATGGGTTCAGTCTAGCTTCCGATTGGTCCCGTTTTTTTTTCATTGGTATTAGATCTTTTTTGTTAGGTTTGTTCAGGCCTAACTTCTTTGTTTATGAACCGATTTCGATGATTCTTTTTTTATTGGAAAGGGGGTGTCTTAGGGATGGTGCCATATTAATTTGATCAACTTCTGATGATATGATCAACGACGAAATAACGTAAATCTCAATTCTTATGACCAAATAATCGAAATTAAAATAAATAAAATCTTTTATAAAAATATACATATTAAGTCAACATCACTAAAAAGGGAAAAATAAAACCGACTTCAAAAAAATTAAATGCAATAAATAAAATACACTAAAAGGTATAAAATAATTATTATCTTATTTAGTTACAACTAAACGACGAAATATTAACATGAAATTACTTTTTGAAGTCGGTGCCAAACAAACTATACCTATAAGCGAGCGTACCCGCCAAACATACTAAGTAAGATCTCAGTCCGAGTGCGATTCATAAAATGTATATGTTTGGCACCGACTTCAAAAAGTAATTTCATGTTAATATTTCGTCGTTTAGTTGTAACTAAATAAGATAATAATTATTTTATACCTTTTAGTGTATTTTATTTGTTGCATTTAATTTTTTTGAAGTCGGATTTTTCTTAAAATTATTTTTTATTGTAAGCTAAAAAGGCATAGTAATAGAACATGCCCCGAATGCTTTTGGAAAACTTGCCCCGTCGCCAATTTGAAACTTTGACACTACCCACACGAGTAGCGGTGTAAGTTATTTGCAAAACAAACGCATATCTATCTGAAGAAAGAGCCCCTTTTTTGGTACATGCACTGTCAAAACAATAAGTTTAATGCTAGTACGTTTATTTTAAGTTTTAATAAAGAACTAAGAATTTACTCATCGTTTAAAAAATTAAGCAAACAGCTCTGCCAACGATGTGACAGCAACTACTAAACTAAAACTTCCATAGATGTGGGTGCTGTGTTGCTACTTTAGCCAGTTGCCCCGTCTCTGTCATTTAGCAAATTATTTAAAAACTAAAGCGAGTTGGAAAACGTGCCCCTATGGAAAATGTGCCCCAGTCTCTCCTACTCTGGACAAGAAGATTTCCGCCGAAGGCGGGCCTCGCAGCTGGTTATAATTATAATTCATTGCAATTTACTCCTTCTCGTATTAGCATCTTGTCAAGAAAAATAGAAAATAAAAAAATAAGCCCGGCAAATTGCGAGTCGGATCACATACCAAGGTTTCCGAAAGTTATATTTTTCAAAATACTTTAGATATCAAATTCCATTATATTTCTCGTTGATAAGGAGAGAATGAATGACTTTTTTCATAATTTTAAGTCAAGCCACTTCTGAACGCTGACAGGTAAAAAAACCACATAAAAATGGACAATTTGGGATTTTCCACAGTCTCATTTTGAAATGAATTAATTTAAAAAAAGGGATTCGTGTTGGCCGAGCTAGCTAAGGCGCTTGCCCCGCTTCAGTATCGCTGACAGGTAAAAAAAAAACACATAAAAATGGACAATTTGGGATTTTCCACACTCTCATTTTAAAATGAATTAATTTAAAAAAGGGGAGTCGGGTTGGCCGAGCTGGCTAAGGCGCTTGCCCCGCTTCAGTATCGCTGACAGGTAAAAAAAAACACATAAAAATGGACAATTTGGGATTTTCCACACTCTCATTTTAAAATGAATTAATTTAAAAAAGGGGAGTCAGGTTGGCCGAGCTGGCTAAGGCGCTGGCCACGCTTCAGTATCGTTGATGACGATGTTCAAGCGGGAGGCCCGGGTTCGAGCCTTGTTAGCATATAAAATTTCTACCGGCTAAAACTCGGCTCCCTCCCTAACCCTACTAACACTTTACTGATATACTGTCTAAATAAGCTTTGTTTCCGGTGACAATAAATAAATTTAAAAAAAAAATTAATTTAACCTACTTGTTTCACTCCTTTAGATAAAAAAATATTTTTATTTTCAACGGTGTTTGTATTATATAAACTTTATATAGTTTGAGACCAACAAAAATGCTTTAAATAACAAAATTTTTATCAGGCAAATGAATATTTTATCTTTTGACAAAGCTTCTAAATTTAAGATTTTATTATAAATTTATGCAAAATTTTTAAAGACATGTTCTTTTTGCAGCAAATGTTGGTAATTTGACAAATGTCTGGAAAACTTAAAATTTAATCAGTTTTTATTTTGAAAATAAGTATAAATATTTTGGCCACCGAAATAACTTTCTACAAGCTTCTTTCTTTATTATCGTTGATATTGGAATAATCCAAACACAGAGATAGACAGAAAAAAACATATATAAAAAATATTTTTCTTCACGTGTCTGACATTTTTAAACACGAGCAATAAAATGTGTAAGTGAATTTAAAACTCCGACACGAAAGGCCGTCGAGCGTGCTGGATAATGTTTAATCTACAATAGATGGTTTTAATTAAATAGTTTTCTATTTAATATATTAAATAATAATTAATATATCAAAAAGAGTAGTTTTTTGACCGCGTTTTTAAAACAAGATATATATATCGCTAGACTACTTCTGGTTGTGGCTATTGGAGTCAGCTAAATCTTAAATCTGAGTTTCAGTTGAAACTTTTCCTTTTATAAACATCTAACTCACACAAAATCTTTGGAATTATATTAACTAGCTTCAAGGCCCGCCTTCGGCTGGCCTTTTGCTAGCCAGGGGGCTTCGCCCCTGGACCCCACGTGGAGATTGATGAAGAGGACAAAGTATATCTCTATATGAATGAATTTAAAAAAATTTATTTTTCCAGCAGAAGATAATATTTTATTGTCCCCTTCTGCTACTTAATTATTCGGCAAAAAGAACCTTTCAACTTAAATTAAAATAAAGTTTTTGTCTTGTAAAAATTCAATATATAGATTAAAATCGTCATTTGGGGAGAATTATCCAATTCAAAAATTAAAAATAATAAACTTTTAAAGTTTATTATTAGATTATAGAAAATTTAGGTTTAATTAGGCTCAAAATAGATTTTTAATAATTTCAACAGGCTGAAATTTCCTAGATTTCAAAACAATATAACAATGGGATTTTAAATGATTTTGTTTTCTTTAAAGAATTCTACGGGCTAATTTGATTTTGGTTTTAATCTTTAAAATATATATTTTAAAGAAATTCCAAAAGCTAATTAATTCCTTTCAGTTAGTTTAGTTAGTATAGTTTCAATAATCCTTTATAATTAACTTTGAAATAAATAAATAATATTGAAATGAATGAATGAGCTCGAATACAAAAGCCAAAAGGCTTAGTTCTTTTGAAATGGCTGAGGGTCTTAAATACAATAGAAAAAAGATGAGGTGAGATTCCCAATGGTATTTTTAAGAAAAATGATTTTTAAATAACATATTTTATTTTAAATTAAATATTTTTCATCTATATATATAATCAAAAGCTTGGCTGAAACTTTTTTATTTTTTTCTACCTTATTAAAGACGGTTTTCAGAATTTTTTTCAAATTTTTTCACCCAACCCAAAAGAAGTTAGGAATTTTTGAAAAAATAGCTTTTTTTAAATAACCATAACTTTTTCAAAAATTTAGTTATCATGACGAATTTTTTTTTAATTTTTGGTTTTAAATGTACTTTAAAAAAATAGATAATTTTTTTAAATCTTTGTTGCAGTATTAAATTCTTCAACGATAATGTGGCTAGAACTATTGAGAATGAATGAAACTCAAAAATGTTACAAACAGGGCCGCCAACACTTGTTTTATATTTTGCTAGTTTAGTTCTTTTATTGGTTGGCAAGCTATGTTGGCTAACCTGAAATTTTTTAGTTTTTCCTGAATTTTCCAATTTTTCGGGCAACTTTTCCAATTTTTTTTTACGTATTAACCTGAATTGGACTATTAAGAACATTTTAAAAAAAATAGCCAAATCGGTCCAGGCATTTGAGAGATCTGCGCTTACAAAGAAACAGAAATTCATTTTTATTATTTAGATATGATATTTATGTAAAGGCATAATTTTTATCGTGAACATGTGACAATTTAATGTTGAAAAAAATTAACAATTCTTTAAGAATTCAAAGATTATTTTCTTAATCCCACAATCTAATCAATTAATACAAATTTTGTTGTATCAAAATAATTTACTTTTACCCGCTCCCTGCCACCATCTTTCCCGCGACTTACAACCTTCAGATGTTTAAGACCCGTATCCACAGATATCTTCGACCCCTGCCCAGCCCATAAAATTCCCTCTTCTTTTCACGATGGAGGGGCCAACCCAGGCCTTTAGAGGATGCACCTTTTTGGTGTAACTCCTCGCATAATTTTCATTAAAAAAAATAATAAATAAATAGATAAAATAGCTTAGCTTATTGGTAAACTTGATTTCTAATACTTAAAAAATAAAGTAATAGCTTCAGAAAATAAATAACCAAATTGAAAGTTTCTTTTTGTCGAGAGTAGCAGAATTTTTATAAATTAAAGTATACAATTAAAGAGTGTGTCTTATGATGGAATAATACATTTTTTAATGGATTTATAACGAAACTATAGATCTCGTTATAAATCCATTAAAAAATTTATTATTCCAGCAGAAGACACACTCTTTATTGTCTCACTTTAATAAATAAATAGCTGAAGATTGGTAGAATGCAGTCCAGGAATAAATAAAAAAATTATTTCCAATAAAAAAGTATTTATTGGAAGGTTTTCTTCTTATAGATTTTTAAAATCGATGTTTGGGAGGATCTTCTCTCCTTCTTCAGGGTTCCAAAGCATGTAATATGCTTCCTTCACTAGTCCTTTTGAACCCTTAAGAAGGAGGGAGATCCTCCGAAATATCAGTTTAAAAAACTGTAAAGAAAACCTCCAAAATAAATAGTCTTTTATTGGAAATTATATTTTTATTTATTTCTGGTCTTCCTTCCACTCAATGCTGGGTTATATAGAAAATCTACAAGTCCGTCTCTGAAGAAAGAGAGAAGATGCTCCGAAACGTCGGTTTGAAAAACTTCTAACGTTTAAATAAATAGATTTACTGTTTACTGAAATTGCGTGTTGAAGAAATTCAGATAAGTTATTTGTCTTGATTGGACTAGGGTAGGCTTCTTGCAGCCAGAGAAGCCAATATAGTTGTCTAGCTTCAAGGGGATTCCAATTGCGCATTTTCTACATTGAGGCTAAAAATATTCACATTGATGACTTTCATTGTTTTTGTTTGTTTTTTAACCGACTTTGAAAAAAGAGAAGGTTATTTTATTTAAAGTAACTCTGGCAAAGATTTTCTTGAGAGGAATTTTTAATACAAAATTTTAATTTTTAGCTAAAAATAACTAATAATGTCGATTCTTTAATTGTACATATTTAGCCTTGAGTATATTCAACAGAACAGACAATATAGTATATGCATTAAATTAATAATATTATTATATTATTCCAAAACTTAAGTGACTTATGTATAATTTAAATTTTATAAATCAAAGGGTTTATTTAGTCAATTAAAATTATTTATATGATAGATTTAATAAACAGTTTCGATCACTCCTGGTAGACCATCTTCAGCAGTACCTAAACTGTTTAGTAAATCTATCAAATAAATAATGTTAATTGACTAAAATTACTCTATTTATTTATTTTATGTGACTAAATAAACCCTTTAATTTATAAAATTTAATATTATATTAAAAATATAAATAATTGAGGGTTGAGAATTGTTGTTTAATCTTATAATAAAAATTAAAATATTTTCCAAAAATAACATTAAAATTTTAGTAAGTTTATTATTAAAAAAAAAATCATCATCATAAACCTATGTATATTAAAGTCTAATCAAACACATTAAAAAAAATTAAGTAAATTAAAAGTTATAGTAAATAAGTAAATTAGTAAATAAAGTATTAATAACTTAATAAAGATTTATATACAATTATACATATAATATAAGTCAAATAATCACAAAAAGAAAAAACATTGATTTTAAAAGGGTACATTTATTTTTCTAAATTAACCTTATTTTACTAATTAAACCATATACTTATGTACTCTCAGTCTAATTCCCCTAAATACGAGTATATATGGTAGATATATATAAGGTATATAATTATAAAAAAGCTTTTAACTAATTATTTAATAAATTCATTCTTAAATTATATAACTTGTATAGTACTAGTATTTATGTGAATCTGTGAATGTGTGTGTGGGAGTAGAATACAAAGAAGAATTGGAATTGAAAAGAAAAACATCCCTGAAGGTGGATTTAAAAAAAATAAAAAAATAAAAAATAATAATCGTTAAAATATTAACTTTAAAACAGCTTGCGGGCTGAATTTTAGTTATTTTGTCAAAAGCAGAGACCGAGACTGATTATGACAGGAAAAACAGGTTGAAGGTCAAAGGGCAAATATCATCAGGATAATGGATGACGAAAACATCGATGATGAATGACATTTCGAGAAACAAAACTACAATTTACTTTATATAAAATAAGAAAATTTTGAGTAATAAAATATATTATAATAAATTAAATTCTTAAAAAAAATGTATATATAGTAATGTAATGTTTTTTTAGAACATAAACGTTTCGTGAGAATTTTCCCCTTTATGAAATTTAAAGTAGGAGTAAATATTTTGGAATAGTAAATAAATTGAAAGTTTTTGTGCCGAGGGTAGAAGAAGTTTTATATATTGAAGGAGACAAAGAGTGTGTCTTCTGCTGGAATTATAACGAAATAAAATGTATAATTCCAGCAGAAGACACACTCCTTTATTGTCTCCTTCAAGAATAGTAAATAATATCAAAAATTACAAAAATATTTATATTTACTTCTGTTTTAAGTTTTTTTAATTGATAAAGGGGAAATTTTCTCGAAACGTTTAAGGTCTAATAAATGTTCTAATGATATTTTTTAAGAATTGTATTTATTTATTATAATAATAAAATCAGAAGGATTATTATTATATAACGTGAGAAGTAATGTGGGATAAAATAAATTGAGTAGAAAAAGTTTATACAATGAATTTGTGATTTTTTTAAATATTTTGTAAATCAAAATAGTTTCGTTGATTTAAATTGACAGTTTGTGGGTAAAAAGGGATTTGTTTGGCTGGTGTCCGTGCATATGTCAAAAAGGAAGTAGTTTAGTTGTCGAGCTCAACAAGTCGCAGGGTTACCTGTGTGCTGTGCGTGGGCCCCCTTACTCAGGCCCTTCATACTCCCCTCAGGCTCCAAACGGCTCTCGAGCTCGTCCTAATGTTGAGCCTGGGCAAGTGCAGCAATGGCCGTCAGCGTCGTCGCCGCCTCGGGGGGTCAGCGGCCGCCTCGGGGGGCCACCGCTGTCTAGATGCTCCCGTCGACGGCGTCTCCATGTGGGTGGCAGCCACAAGCTATGGATCGATCGGCAGCCTCTCTGGCTGGCGCCGTCATAGGGGCGACATCCAGCGGAAACACCGTTAACGCCAGACATACACACCCCATACCCGCCAAACAAAAATCAAATGGTATGGTCACTTGTCACATATTCAAATTATTTTCTCCCTTATTTGAAATCTTCATACCGAATTTCATCATTCAAATTCCTTCAATGTGTCTGATCGGTTTGAAATTTCAAATTGCCGGCTCTCTTCAAGATCTATTTGAATAGGATTCTTCAAGGGTGGTCAAGAAAGTTCAACAGTATGGGAATACAAATCAAAGAAAGTATAATTTCTATGCTATATTTTGCGGACGACCAGCTGGTTATTGCAAATGATTAAATGGATCTTGACTACATGGTGAGGAAACTAAATGAGGCTTTTAATATCTGAAGATTTGTCTGTCGGAAATAATATCATATCGTACCTAATATTGGAGGAAGGGAAGAAGAAGTTATCGGGGGTGGAAAAATGTAAATATTTAGGAGTAATAAAGATGGAAATAGCCACATGGAAGTAAAGGAAAGGATTATAAAGGGTAGAAAGATAACAAGGGCCTGGCACTCAGTTTTATGGGACAAAACGATTAGGAGATCCACAAAAATTAAAATCTATACCAGCCTTGTTCGTAATGTTACTACCTATGGGGCAGAGGTATGGGATATTGGAGTTAGAAACCGAGGCCGACTTTTAGCCACTGAAAGGGATTTCCTAAGAAGTTGTGGGTTGACGAGAACCGATAGAGTTAGAAATGAAGAAATAAGAAAACGAATGAACATGGACGGGGATCTTATTAACGAAATCCAAAAAAAAAAAACAATTAGTTTGGTTTGGACGAAGAACGAATCCCAAAAAAGGCTCTAGAATGGATGCCCCCTGAAATACGAAAAAGAGGTCGCCCCAGGCGCTCCTTGATGGACGAGGTGAACGTGGCTATCTCGAGATTGTGGATGTCTGGGACCGTGAAACGTGGAAATCGGGAACGGAGAAGCGTCGCCAGACTTAGAAATCCGGAAGAAGAAGTTCAATTTGGGTTTCTCCAAGCCGTTTTGAGAAAACATGAAAAAAGACGAAATTGTAAAATACCAAAAATCTTTAAATAAACATTTACTTCCGATTCTTCGATTTTAGCCAAAATCTTGTGGTACTTCTTTGAAATCATGATACCAATTTTCTTCAATTTGCGGTTTCCTCAAGCCGTTTTGAGAAAACATGAAAAAAGACGAAATTGTAAAATACCAAAAATCTTTAAGTAAACATGTACTTCGGATTCTTCGATTTTAACCAAAATCTTGTGGTCATTCTTCTAGCTAAAGGCTTGTCCAACCTGCGGTCCGCGGGCCGCATGCGGCCAAAGATGTCAATCAATGGGCACGATAAAAAAATCGTAACTTACAAACTTTATGAGATTGCTACTAAAAATCCCAGTGATATTACTAAAAATACAATATTTTTAACTTGGTATTAATTTATGAGTAATGAATTTTTTAATTTCACACGTTATTTTGCAATGAGATAATTATAAAGTGATTCTTAAATAATTTTATTTATTCAAGCATCTATTTTCAAGTATAAAGCACACAAAGAATGAAGCTAGATTAAAAATATTTGATGAGAATTTTGAGAATTCACTGAGGATTACTTTGAGCCATATATTGACGGATTAATGACCCAAGAACAATGACAAACTTCTACTCTATAATTTTATGTTGCTGATTTGTCTCTAAAAATTATAAAGTAACAAAGCTTAATTTCTTAAGTTGTTATATTAAGAATATATTCTACGTTTTTGTGCTCATCAGCAAGATTTTGGTTCAAATTGACCAAAGAGGAGTACACTTTTATTATTTTTATTTGTTTATAATTATTATAAGAATATTTTTCACTCTTAAAAAAACGGAAATAAATAAAATATTTCTATTAAGCAAAAGATACAATCT
Organism: Forficula auricularia; assembly: GCA_024734495.1. Lineage (NCBI taxonomy): Eukaryota > Metazoa > Arthropoda > Insecta > Dermaptera > Forficulidae > Forficula > Forficula auricularia. The sequence goes on along the minus strand of JALMQS010000118.1, from coordinate 1,995,136 downwards.
TTAATTTAATTTTTATAAATTAAAACTCTAAACAAAATACCTCATTAATTGTGTTTAAACTCAATTCATAGATATGCATCAAATGAAATCAGAATTAAACTGCCAAATATTATAATAGTTATTATATAAATTATAGAGGTGTAATGCAATTACTTTTGGCGATAAAATATCTCTCGAATAGTCTATAATTAAATAGTAAACTAAAAATGTAGTAATTAAGAGCATAATTCAATAGCAGGTAGAACAATTAACAGAGCAAGAGATTTTTGCATAATGGAGGAAGCAGAAATATAAATCAGAGGCCAGCTATACTTTCATTTATTCCAGTTTTCAATTGAGCTATTCTAAGCAAATTCCCAAGTGAGGATTTCAAATCAAAGCTCATAAGGAATTTACTCCTATTATTATTTTAAATGTTTTCTATAAAAAGTAATTATTTCAAAAAGGAAATACTTGAAAAATATTTTTAAATTATATTCATTAGGCTGCCTTAAATACGGAAGGAAATTTTCTAGGTTTTGGACTGTCGCTCTTTAATTTCCTTAGATAAATTACCTGACGTAGGGATTAAAAAACTATGGGAGAGAGTGCTCAATCTATATATATAAAATTAAGATTTTGTCTGTACATTGCTCCAAATCACACCAAATTTTGGTTGCACACGTTTCAAGCAAAGTTATGAACGGCAACACCCTCAACAAAATTCATGTCTGTCTGTCTGTCTGTTTCCGTCGTTTCCGAAAAGTTGCTCACGATTCACGTAAAAACGGCTAAAGGGATTATTATGAAATTTCATATTTACATCAGATGTCTTCTAACTTACGTTTTTAGCTATATAACGTTTTGATATTTAGACCCCAGAAGGAGGTTTGTGGGGGGGGGGAGGCGCACGAATGAAAATTATCAAATAACTCCTAAACTACATATTAACTCTACGGCAAATTTTAAAATGAGCAAAGTTGTAGGGGATGTTATTTCTGACAAATTTTGTTCAAAAAAATTCCCTCCAAAAACCACCCAAAAAAGGGGAGGGGGTCAAAATATGAAAATTCTTGCTTTTGGACCAAACTCAACCAAATTTTATATACATAATCTGTGGGTCACTAGAAGGCTAGAAATGCAAAAACTAGCCACCCAAAGGTTGGGGGGGAGGCAAAAAATGAAAATTCTTACCCTTAATAGCCAACTTAACCAAATTTTGTATATAGAATCTATGGGTCACTAGAAGGCTAGAAATTAAAAAACTGGGTGCGGGGGTAATGCAGGGAGGGGGGGCACGGGGTGAGGGGTGCAGGGTGGAGTGGAGGGTTTAGGTGAAGGTCCAGAGGCATAATGAGGGGGGATCAGGTGAGGGTCCAGAGGCGTAGTGGGGTGGGGTGCGGAGTGGTGGTGCGGGGTGAAGGGCGCGGTGGTGGGGTCCAGGGGATGGTGGGGGTGGGGTGTTTCAGGGTGGAGTGGGGGGTTCAGGTGAGGGTCCAGAGGCGTAGTGGGGTGGTGCGGGGGCTGGGGTGCGTGGGGGTGGGGTGGGGGTGGGGTTGTGCCCGGGTGTGGGGGGCGAGAGGTTTTGGGTGGGGTTCGGGGGTGGTGGGAGTAGGGTTGGTGGGTTGGGGGTCCAGGGGGCGTGCCCCTTAGCTAGCAGAGAGGGCCGCCGAAGGCGCTTGCAGCTAGTGATAAATATATGGTATTCCGAGGGGTGTTGACCTATCTAGAGCCGGATTAGGGAAATAGGGGGTTCTAGGCAAAGAATTTACTTTGCTTCGCCAATTTTGACTTTACCATACAGGGTATGGTCAAGTATTGTAATCGTGCATGAAAAAAGTGTTTTTTTTTCTTCTTTTTTTCGAAATATCTCAAAAACGGCTGAAACTATTTTGATTAAAAAATTTGGCCGAAACCATGGCATTTCGGTATACAAAAAAGCCCTAATAAGGGAACATCAAAAAAATTATATTTTTTGAGATAATAACTGTATTTTCGAAATCTCTGTTAGTCCGTTAGTGTGTTATTCTGATAGTCTGTGCGTTAACAAATTTTTGTGGACGGGCTAGCTCAAAAAACTAGTGTTAATATCAAGACCAAATTTCACACATAGTTTTTTGTGTATTGAGATTAAGATCTGATTAGATTTTGGTGCATATCGACCGAAAATTAAGTAGGGGGGGGTTTAAATTTAAAATTATAGGAGTAATATTTTCAAACTAAAAGCACAAGAAAAATGAAATATACTATAAAATGAACCTATAATAACGAAAATATTTTTTTGGGGGACAAAATTAGGAGGGGGGAGGGGGCAAAAAATAAAAATCTAGGCCATTTGAGAAAACTCAACCAAATTTTGTATACACAATCAGTGTGCCCCCAGAACACTAAAAATGCAAAAACAAATAGCCCAAAATGGAGGGGGGGGGGGGAGGTTGTAGGGTCAAAAAATGAAAATCTAGGCCCTTGTACCAAACTCAACCAGAAGTGTATGGTAAAATTAAGTAGATGGCCATATCAGAACGTGTCAATTTATTTTTTTACTTAAGAAAGTTCAAACTGTAAATAAATACATAAAGAGAAATCAAAGAGGCTGTCTTCTGCTTGATGTACATAAACATACATACATACATATACAATATAAATATGTATAATTTATAATATGCATCATTCGTTTTCATAGTAACAGGAATAGTAGGGAATTGATAAAATTAAAAACACAGAGTTTTTTCATTAAATGGGACAGACGTTTCGCCAGTTTATTCTGACTTCCTCGGTGGCCCATTTTATCACTCTTTGTCAAAAAACAATTTGAATATAAGAAAAAACATCATTAATCTTTATTTAATATAATATTATCTCTGAATAAAAAAGACGACAAAAAAATTGGTAACGTACTAACAGACATATTGATAAAATAATTAATATCTCGATAAATATAATTTTTTGATGTTCGCTTATTATGACTTTTATGTAGACCGAAATTGCATGGTTTTGATCAATTTTTTTAATCAAAATAGTTTGAGGCGTTTTTGAGATATTTCGAAAAAAAGAAGCAAAAAAAAAACATTTTTTTTTCATGCACGATTACAATACTTGACCATACCATGTATTGTTAAAGAAAAATCGCTTCCAAAGATTGTTTATTAATTTGAGCAAATAATACCTTAATGAAAGATTATGTTTTGTTTTATAGTGAAATTGTTTTTTGACAAAGAGTGATAAAATGAGCCACTGTTGAAGTCAGAATAAACTGACGAAACGTCTGGCCCATTTAATAAAAACTCTGTGTTTTTAATGTTATCTAATTCCCTACTATTCCTAATACTGTATAATTTATTTATCAGAAATGAAGCTGTTGAAGCTTTTATTTTTGTAATTAATTTTATCAAGAGTTGAAATTTTAATAAAATCACTTAAATAATTATTATTTTTTATTGAACACGAATAAATAATACAATAAACTACGACCTCGGAGTGGGTGCTCATACTTAAGAACGATCGCAGAATAAGTCGATCGAAACGTCGTAGTTTAGTGTAATATTTATTCGTGTTCAATAATTAATGATAATTAATTATGTCTGATTATATTAAATTGTCAGCTCTTAATATAATTTATTTGTTTGTGACTACTCTAGATAGCACAATGTTTCAAACTATATAGTAACTACATAGTGCCTATATATGGTAGATTTCGAGAATCTGTATAGGCACTATATAGTTACTATATAGTTTGAAACATTGTGCTACTAGGGTAGTTTCCAAGGCTTGACCTTCATCATCAGTCTATTTAATTGCAAATTTTTTAATAGTTTTTAAGGAATTTGGTGTTGGTACTTGGTGAAACATTTTTTAAATTATTGGATAAAAAATACTTTCTCCCTCCCTAATTTTAAATATTTACCCTTTTGTTATTTAAAAATAAATTTGTAATGACTTGTATTCAAATTCAACTTATAGTCAACTTAGTCAGTTACTTTCTGTTGCTCCTGAAGATGGGTTGGCCACCCGAAATATATATATATATCGAGATTAAAGTCTCTCAAAAATAAATTCGTTTTATTTTTTTATATCTTAATGTGAAACCTACGAAATATTTTTTATCCAATAATTACAAATATTTTATCTGCTTTTTCTTCGAAACTATAGTCTCAAACAAATAAATTATATATACATACATAGTCATCATATTTCGAGTAAGCTTTTCGTATTAAAATGATTTTCCCAATCTTACAATTTAATCTTGTAAGAAATTAAAGTGACACAGGGTAATAAGAATATATGTATGTGAGGGCCCTTTTCTTGAGCGACCAATTTTTTTTGGAAGGGCAAAACAAAAATGTGAAATATAATATAAATAAACATATAATATATCTAAATATTTAAAAATTTGTTTTGTTCAGTTGATTCTCTAGAAACAGGAGATCCCATTAGCTCGATTTTGACCAGGATGAAGATTAGGGCCCGTTTACCCTTACACCATCAACTATAAATATAGTGGCGGAATTTTAGGGGATTTAAATCTTCTTTACCTGTAAGTACTTTGCAGGTACTTTTTTTTGGGCTTTTCGGCCTTTCTAGCTATAAGACAATTTACGATACTATTTATATATTTTTAAAATGTGTCTCTACCCCGGGGCCACATTTTAGGCGGATGCCTCGAGTTGGATTCGAACCCGGGTCCACTTGGTTAGCAGGCTGACACGTTACCACCTAGTCTATACCGATCTCCCTGCAGGTACTTTGTTTAGCTATTTTTAAATTAACAACATAATACAATCAAAATTAAATGAACGATGAAAAAGACTAAAATATACATTGAATCAGAGATGTGATATTTGAAAATTTTCCGAGAGCCAAAAATTTTAAGTTCCTCCACTGTGTATATAAGTGAAAGTAAAAGTAATTTCAGTAAGATTAGAAGAAGAATCGCAGTTTCAAAAGCTAATAAAAGTCCTAGATTTTTAAGTTAAACATGTTGAACAATAATAAGTCGCTCCCCACTCACAAAGTTTTATTATTATATAAAAATTAATTAATTTTAATATGAAAAAGTTATATTTAAGACCAGAACGTGATATGAATTTAATATCTGGGCGTTTTACTTATTTATTTAAACATTGACAAGATACTATTAATAGAGAATGACATCATTAAAGCCATGAAAAGATGTTTTTTTTTAAATCCAATCAAGGCGATTGAATCGCCACCTACATGGTTAGGTTCGATGAGTCCGAGGAGACAAAAGCAAGTGGGCGAAATTAGGGAAAGCAAAAAATTGTTCGAATACTGTTAGTAATTTCCAATGTCCATTTTTTAAATGGTCAATCGTTTTGGATATTGATCCATGTAAATGAATAACCACATAAATCTTACTTTTCATGAATCATACATACATATATTACTCTCAGGAGGCTCTTAACCTTTTGATAAATATTCATATTAAAATAAAATTCAAAAATTGATAGAAAAAGAGGAAACGTTTTTAAGACTCCGTACGCTTTCCACCAACTAATGGGAATCTTAGTAGGAGCGTGGCTTAATTTTTGCCCCACGGTGGCTAGTTTCAATTTAGACCTCCAGATAGCGTATCGGAATTCTCAGTTTCCCAATAGTAATTATATAATTTTCTGTCGGGAATTTTGGCGTAAAAATGCAGTCTCTTAATATAGTTTGTTTGCCCCGAATTTCAGCTTTTTCGATATCTCCCCAGAAAACAAATCGAGTTTATTTCTAATTTTCTGCTTTGTTAACTCTAAATTAAGAAATATTAAAATTTAAAAATAAGACAACTCTAATATCGTAATATCATTCAAAATCTCTAAATCTAGCAAGGAATTCATTAACTTAGAAATATACATTAGGATATTTTTAAAAAGCAGGCGAGTCGGACTCATTTACCGAAGGTTCCTTACTTGAGATAACAAACTTTTCATTGGCAATAAGAAAATGAGCAAATTTTTTCATAATTATAAATTAAGTCTATTCTGATCAGGTATAAATATCATACTTAAGTTATGCTGGGTATCTAAATCCAGACACACATGGACACAGACAGAAAAATCATAGTTGAAAATTATTTTTCTATAAAATTAAATTAGGTTGGAGTTGGTGGTGTTTCACAAGGAGAAAAATTAAAATACAAAGATTTTTTTAGTTTACTCTATATATTTCGAGCTCTTAACTCATCGTCAGGAGGACATTGACTAAAGATAACATGAAATAATGAACAGAATTTATTTTTATTTTAATATGATGGACAGTTATTTATGACTTAGTGTAAATATGAAATAATTATCAGAGGGATGGGATGGCCTTAGAGCCGAAAGAACAGATGTAGGGGACAAAGGGCTGGAATAAAGAAAAGATATTTATACTTGGAAGTTGCCGAAAATTATGTATGTGTTATAAAGGAGGGCAATAAACTATGGAATGCAATGAGGGTGCATAGCGAAAATTTCATCTCTTATTTTCTATTTAAAAAAATAAATAAAAATTAAAAATAAACCAACCATACACTCTCATCGCACTCCAATTCAAATTAAATATCATTGATTAAGATGTCAATTATTGGTGAAGTTTTGATGTCTGTTTGATTGTTCAAGATGTTTTGATTAAGGTGTATGGCCTTTTTAATTTCAGCTGACTCCAATAAATCCAATTTCCTGCTTTTGGAAATATAATGTAAAGGGAGGGGGTTGGTCGATGAAGGTGAATGGTTGTGGTCAAACAAATGATCTGCAAAAGCCGAGGTATAACTAAGAGGGGGGGCATTTGGGTTCAAACTATTCACCTGTAGATTGCGAAGAGATCTCATATGTTCGTTCAACGTGGCGTTGATTGAAAGATCTACCTGCTTGCCCGATATAAAACGATTGACAGTCATTACATTGTAATTTATATACACCACTCATTGTTATTGGTTTAATTATATCGATTTTATTGTTAACCAATATGGATGAAAGGCTGTTCCTGTTATAGAATGCGGGGGTAATATTAAGTTTGCGAATATTAAAATAAAAATAAATTCTGTTCATTATTTCATGTTATCTTTAGTCAATGTCCTCCTGACGATGAGTTAAGAGCTCGAAATATATAGAGTAAACTAAAAAAATCTTTGTATTTTAATTTTTCTCCTTGTGAAACACCACCAGCTCCAACCTAATTTAATATTAACAATGTTTCACTATAAACCAACACCGCGTTCCCTAAATGGTATTTTTCTATAAGTTTGAAAATTTTGAAATTTTTTCCCGAATTCAATTCTAGGCTCACCGGAAAGCCAGGCGGGTAATTTGATTTACTTATAATATTTGAATGAATATAGTTTCTTGATTAGAAGACGAAATATATATTTTTTTTAAGAGAAATCAATCCCCTCTGCTTCATACAAAAAACATATACATGTATATAAAATATTCATATTATGTATGGGTGGCGCCCAAAATCCTGACACCCCAAAATCCCAACAAGCCAAAATCTCGAGATGTGAAATTCAGACTTAATTTTAATATTTTATTAATCTTTGATAAAATTTGATGGCTGTATATGTATATAATTAAGTAATGGAGAGGATTCAGCCAATGGGTAGCCTCTGCTGAATAAAAAACTCCCAATTATAGAAAACGTTTCTGCTTTAATTAAATAATGCCATCATCAGTTCCTAAGAGTTGATGAGTCCTTGAAACGTTTTCTATAATTGGGGAGTTTTTTATTCAGCAGAGGCTACCCATTGGCTGAATCCTCTCCATTACTTAATTATTTTATTAATCTTTTTGATATTTACAAAAATATATACTAAACTATCTATATGTATATACATCTAATTTATTTGTTTGTGAGTAGATATAGTTAGGAAGGTTTATTTCTCATGGGGTCAATTACACGATTGGATATAGAAAAATTCGTTTTGTTGCTATAGTATGCTAGGCATATAAACGATTAAATATCTTTTGAAATATCAACCTATATGTATAATTATATATATAAACACTTGCCTTTCATATTCAATAAAGAAAAAAAGGGGAAAAAAGATTTTTTAATACGAAGTTTGAGAATGTGTGAGAAAGAAATAAAGTAAATGTGTGTGTGTATGTGTGTGTGCCTGGGTGGGGAGGGGGTAAGTAGGTATTGGTGACGAACCTGGACCTGAACGTGAACGTGAACCTGTACCCCCACACGGATTGTGTGCAGTTGTTATGGCTGCGCGGACCACACTGCGACCCTCGCAACCACCCAATCCTCCTCCTCGGCACACGTCAAATCCAACGCATTCAGCATGCACTACGAGGCTAAGCTACGAAAAAGGCTCTAGACAAGGTCAGCTTCAGGGGCCGGATAAATTTTCCAAAACAGCCATTTGCATGCCAGTTACAGTTCTTAGAACTAGACTCATTGAAGTATAAGGTAACGACTTGGGTGAGGATGAATCAACAGTGAAAACATTAATTAAAGAACACTGGAGTTCAGGAATAAATAAAAAGATTATGTTGGAAGTCGTGGCTGTGATGTAATTTATTGCAGTGGGTTAATGGAGGTATCAGTCAAAGTGGGATGCACCGGGTTCAATAAAAAATCCCAAAATAAGACGTTTCGCTTAAATTTTAATGGGACATCCTTAGTTATTGGGAATTATACACATATCAGAATACGCACATGCCATCGAACCTACTTTTGTCACCAATAAATTTTGTTGATCCGGGGATGCTTGTCTCAAAGATTAAGACATTGATGTCTCAGTGCAAGTCACACTAAGAATAAACCGCAAATGGCTCATTAAATTAAATAAAGATCTGTGATTGACTGATTCTATCTGTGTTCAGTCAGTCAGTGAGTGATATTTTGCTTATATATATACAGTGTGTCAATTTGAATATTTCCCATCCCTAGTAATGCTAAACTAGCAAGTTATTTCCAAACACGCTGAGACACATCAAATTTGTATTCGAAGGGGAAGAATTTTGGAGTATAAATTAGATCGGACCCTTCATCCCTCTGCCTCCCAAAGACCGTCCCAAAAAATCTTAAATGGGAAAGGGGGTCGTGTGAGGCATCATTTTGAAGGGCTTTTTATTCTGTACATTTTGGTGTGCCATTTTTTAAATTTGAGTGTTACGTTGCCAAGTTAGGCGTCTTTGAATATTGCACAATTGAATTTTTGTAATTATTTGTGTGATACACTAAACTTATAAATTCTCATTAAAACAGGTTTTTACGGTGGTAGGTTGTTTTAATAAATCAATTTTTACAGATAAATTTTGACTTTGTTGTTTTTAATTTTGTTTTGTTAATCATTTGCAAAATAAATGTACAAGAATAAAAACGCGTTCTAATTTGTTTGTGGTTTACGTTAATCTAGTAGGTATGATGCTACTTTATCTGTAAAAATTGATTTATTAAAACAACGTACCACCGTCAAAACCTGTTTAATGAGAATTTATAAGTTTAATGTATCACACAAAATAATTCAATTTTGCTATATTCAAAGACGCCTAACTTGGCAACGCTGCACTCAAAATTAAAAAATGACCCATCAAAATGTAGAGAATAAAAAGCCCTTTAAAATTATGTCTCACTCGACCCCCTTTCCCATTTAAGATTTTTTGGTGGGTGGCTCTGGGTGGCAGGGAGTGAAGGGGAGATCTAATTTATACGTCAAAATTCTTCCCCTCAAATACAAATTTGAGGTGTCTTAGCGATTTTTGAAATAATTTGCCAGTTTAGCGATACTAAGGGTGGGAAGTTTTCAAATTGACACACTGTATATATATATATATAGATAGATAGATAGAAGAACATAAGAATTTGAGAAAACAAAAAAGACAGACGCTTCCCGCCAGGGACTAGGTGTTGCCCGTCACTTCGCTCCGGGCAACAGCTAGTTATTATATATTTAACAAATTATATTGAAGTAGTTAAAGTGACGAAGGAACAACCTACATCTAGCCTTGTGATTGCTCATTAGATAGAATTATTGTGATTTATGTAAAAGAGATAGAAGGAAGAAAGAAAAATGAATTCTGAATTGCTCTCTTTGCACGACAAAATGTCGAGAAGGATTATGAAAAAGAAAAATGGCAGAGATATAATCAATCACTCAACAGGCACAGGAGTGCGTGGAACGGCCTTCGATACCCTAATATATAAAATATAAAGATAGATGTATTTATTTTATTTTCATTTGTCTCTTTACCTTTCTCACCCACACAGACACGCACACATGGACTTGAGTGAAGTTCATTAACAATCTAATTAGAACTTGCCAACTTACATAATGAAGATATTACGAGGCGTTTCATGTTTCAACGTTTGAATTCATTAAGTTGCTGCTACAAAGAAATGAAGAGTTTTTTTTAATAGTGTATTTTTAAAGTGTATGGATTGATTTTAATTTGTATAAAATGGGAGATTAGTAAAAGCTTTTTTAAGACTCGATGCACTAACTGAAAATTTTGGAAATTTTCTTGTCAATAGGTTTGAACTTGGTTGAAATGTGTGACTTATTAATTTTTAAATTGTGTGTAGAATTTCAATTCATTTGCTATAGTCATTTAAGAGCAGATTTTCTTTGTTTTTCGATCAGAAGTTAGAAAACCCAAAATCTAACCAGTTTTTCATTTGGAAATACAAACATTTTGATACTAGAGCTGTCTTTGACATTTCGTTCTTGAGTTATCGTTAGATTCGGAATCAAAACAGACGGACAAGCAGACAGAAAAATCATACTTAAAAATGACTTTTCTAAAAGCAAAAGTGAGAATTTCTGAGCGAACCCGAGTAAAAATCGAACAATTTTTTGGTTAGACCGAAACACAGCCGAAAGTCCTAGGCCGAACTGGGTCTTTTTACAGGACAAATTTGGCCGCACGCACTATATAAATTTTTGAACGGCCGAACTGCGGCTGAACCAAAGCCGAAGCAGGGCCGTAGCTAGACCGAACCGCTAATTTGAAATTAGTATTCGAGAAATGGAAAACAGCCCAGTTGAGAATATCCACATTATTAAGTCACCTTTGGAGTGTAATAAATAAGTTAAAATGGTAACAACCCATTTTCGCACATTGTTGAACAAAGAATCGAATTTAGAAGTATGTTTTTTTTATGCATAGTAGAGTTAAAAAATCTTAAATCTGAACTTTTTCAAAATTTATTAATTTAATAACTTAAAAATAGGAAAGAGATTACCCAGACAAGCCAAATATAGAATAAATTTCGTAAAAATTAGTTTATTTTTCATATTTAAAGAGAAGCTGGCTTAAGCCGGGATTATCTAAAGTCATTCGTGGTATATGAGCTTTAAGGCCCAGTTCTGAATACAGTCAGGGGAGTGAGATTGAACAGGGGTCAAACACCCTCATTTAACAAAATAGAACATTATGATTGGCGATGTCCCGTAGAAGGGGTAGAAAACTAAGAATTATATAAAACATAGCCCCCACACACCAAGGAGACACAATCGAAAAGCATAAAAAGGCTGACACGAAGAAATAGCTCTCTCTATTACTTTATCCAGCTCTATTACTTTATCCAGCGCTATTACTCTATCCTCTATATTATACCTCTACCTATATTATTCTATTATTTTATCCTGCTCTCTCACATTACATCTCTCTTATATTACACTCTCCATTACTCGATCCATCTTACACTCTATATCACTCTCTATTACACTATATCGCTATTCTTCCAATATTCACGACGCCTACATCAACTCGATATCACGAGTATATCTCTTCGTCCTGGAGCCGTTTTAACGGGCATCTACATTCATCCACTTGCCAGCCCCTCCATTGGCACTGATATCATTAGCACGATAGCTAATTGAATAGCACGGACAAGAATATCTGTCCAATACTCGTGAAGGCATCACAGAAGCTTATCAAAGAGGCGAGACTCCTGGGACATTACGTACTCTTCGACGTGGCAGTCTACGGAACCGGAGCGAGCAGCGGGTGCGGCACAGCTAGCGCTGTTGAAGTATTTGGACCAGTCAGCACACTTCAAGAGCAAACGTAATTAATCATAATTTCTTTGAACGATCTCCGTTCACCCTTTAAAGCCATCAAATCATTTAATTCTTTCTGACTGTTAAATTCACCAAGGACCTCAATAAATTATATACTATAAATTGAATTTTTGATTATCTTTCACTGTTAAGAAAATTCCCCATTCTCCTTTGCAGCTAGAATTCATTTAAGTATTTTTATTTTATTTTTGCCTATTTAGAATTATTTTTTTTTATTTTTTTGTAAATTCATTGCATCAGATTAACTTCAGTAACGTAAAATTTGAACATAAGAGTAAATTCAGTAGTTTATCAAACTAGTACAACGAGATACACTGAGTTACACCACCACCTCCACGTCTATAAAGGTTAGTATTCTCACACTCAGGAATATTCCCCTTAAACGTCCCCTTACCAAACTAATTTCCAGACCCCTCCAACCATTCACCCTCCTAACCCCATTACAAAGTTATTCAAATAATTTATTTTATTTCAAAATACTGAAATATTTACTACTTTAATTTCAGGTTCTCTAATCAATGAAAGTGTAGCACAGAATCCTGCTTATTTAATAGGGTAGATTGCTTCATCATTTGTGATGTTCTTTTTAAAATCTGTACTAATATGAGCTTTTTAAAGAAACTTTAAGAAAGTGTAAATAAAATGTCAAATTGTCGATAGAAAAGAATCATCATTGAGTATACAGTCCTAAGACTGTTTTGATGCAACAATCCGTCTCCACTCGACTCTGTCCTCCGCCAGCTGTTTGACCTCTCTAAATGTCTGGCATCCCATATCCCCCAATTATTTGGTTGAAATATTCTAATCTGGGTCTTCCCCTTCCCCTTTTCTTTCCCACCTCCCCTCCAAGATATCCCTAAGCAGTTCCCCATGTCTCAGTGTGTGCCCCATCATCTGACCTCTTCTCTTCTTCAGACTCTTCCACAAGGTTCTTCTTTCTCCGATTCTTCCAAGAACTTCTTCATTTGTAATTTTATCCATCCATTTGATATTCATCATTCTTCTGTAGCACCACATTTCGAAAGCCTCCAATCTCTTTCTCTCCGCTTTTCCAATTGTCCAAGTTTCACACCCGTACATGGCTATGCTCCATACATATGTCTTCAATAGCAACTTCCTGTTTGCTAAGCTGAAGAAAAGAAACTGGATAATTTTTATTACATTTCAGAAGAGTTGTATTCACCCCCTAGGAAATAGAATCTGAGTGTCAAAAATAGCAATCTGGTTCATTTGGCTAGCCTGCCTGTGAGATGGACGAATCTGACTTAGTATGTATGTAGAGCAGTGGTTCCTAACCTTAGGGTATTTACCACCATGGGGTAAAATAACTAATTGAAGGGGGTAATGAGATATATGTTTTCGGTAACGAATGCAATTTTTCTAGGAGAGGAGCGGGAGCGAGGATAGATATTTTTTAACAAGGGGTAAAGAGACATGGATTACTTGGTCATAGGGGTAATAAAACTGAAAAGGTTAGGAACCACTGATGTAGAGCATTGGAATGTCTATTCCCAAAGTGTCGATCTTCATAATTAAAACATTCTGTTGTCATTTTAATTCAAAAATTAACATACATCAAATCATATATATATATTTTGAGGGTAGGATTTTTTAAATTTTTAAAATGACCATTTTTAATGTGAATATAAAAGATAAATGTCTGTATTAGATTAAAGATTTCTATAAAAAATCAAGTTACATGGTCAACTACTAATCCGGGGTGTTATGGATTATATCAGAAGGGCTCTCTATACCTCGGATTTAGTAGTTGACCATCTCTCTCTTTTGATTTTCTTTATAAAAACAAAAATCAGACGAAAAAGTGAAAACTTTTCTATTTCTTTGTGCAATTTTTGATATGGGAACAGCTTGAGCTAGAAATTTGAAACTAGGCAGAGAGATACAGATTATAAATAGGGCCAAATATCAATTCATAAAGAAAAACAAAGAGGTTGTCCTCTGTTTGATTCAAATAAACATACACACATATACATCAAATATATATATTTATGTCATAATATATATATATTTTATTTGTTTGAGACTATAGTTTCAAAGGCGTGTCCTTCATCATCAGTAATTATAAATATTATTTTTCACGGGGTCAGTATCGCGTGAATATTGAAAATTTTTGCTCTTATTAAGCTGAGAAGCCAGTTAGACAAAAATTTTAAATATCCACGTATCCACGCGATACTGACCCTATGAAAAATAATATTTATAATTAAAAAAGACTGATGATGAAGGCCAAGCTTTCGAAACTATAGTCTTAAATAAATAAATAATATATATATACATATATATTATATATATTTTATATATATGTGTGTAAGGTTATTTCCATCAAGCAGAGGACTTTCTTTCTTTTTATGAATCAACAACTCTGCTACTCAAAGCAAAATAAAAACTTTTTAATTAAATATCAATTCATTAGTTACAATAATTCGATAATTCTCCATATAACAATTGGATAGTTTTCTGATTCAACGATTTTTTTATTTAGAAGTTCTGAAACTAGAAGTTCAAAATTTGATAATTTCTTCCGTCTGGATTTAATAACATTTTGGCACCAGAATCATCTTTCTACAAGCTTCAATTCACAAAAAAGTTTGAAATGAATTCAATACTCTGATCGATTTTAGGAATAATAAATTACGTTTCTTTCCTAACAAGAGCCTTAGAAGTCGAAATAAGCTTCTGCATATAAAGAAAAAAATTAGTCATTGTATATGCGTTGTCGACATTATTATAATAATTGATAAATAATTAGATGTTACATAAATAAAGTCATTTGAAGAAATAATAATTAGATAGAGAAACAATATGATGAATTCATGTTTTGATCTTGCACCTACATGAGATTTAAATTCTATTTTTATTTCTAGAAGTGCGAAATAAATATTCACTAGATTTTAATATTCATTAGTTTACTGAGATCTATGGCTGACAAATAAAGTTTTATAGTAAACAAACTAGCTTGCATAATCTATTCTTTTCAATATTGGATTTTCCCATTTAATTTTTCAATTAAATACAAATTATTTTTAATTATATGCATATTAAAAATTATCCAATAATTTTCCCTAGGTAATATAGGTTAATTAAAATCACACCATAAGACACTCATTTAGTATTTTTAAAATGATGGTCCCAACAAGTGACGAACTTCCATTATATAATAGAATGCATTATTTACCATATCGTCAGGGGCGGATTTAAGAGACCCAGGGCCCCTAGGCACTTGACATTTGCCCCCCCCCCACACCATCGGGAAGCTATTTTGGAAATTTAGCAAATGAAATGCACTAGTACAGAAAATATTTTTTTTTTTTATTTCAGAACATTGTATTTGTAGGGGCATCTAGCCTTTTTAATGTACAATATTAGGCCAATTTAATTACAAAGAAAATAAACAATATGATACAAACAGATCAAGTAAGAGAAAAAAAATTAAAAAGGGAAACAACAATTATATGGAACAAAAACAATAAATATTTATACTGAATATAGAGAAAAGAATAAAACTAAAAAATGACAATATATATAGACAAAAGAAGAGAGGAAAAAGAAATTTTTAGTCGACTTTAATGAGTTTAATAAACATCCGAATAATACAGTCTATGTTACTATATAGTTACGTTATTCTATAAAATTTATACAATCTTACGGCGAACTTTCTTCTGAACAAAAGAACGAATGACGTCTTCATAGACAATTGACTGCATTATTTCTAGCTCTATGTACATTACAGAGAGTGAATTGAGCTGTTCTCTCCTATGTTAGATCTTAAGTTATTCTTTACTCTCTTTAGCGCTGAAAACGACCGTTCTGCTGAGCCGTTTGACGCTGGTGTACACAACAGCATTCGGAACGCAATTCATACATTTGGATAAATATGCTTATGTAAATGGAACAGCAATCCAACGTAAAAACTCTTAGTAATTTTAATGAGAATGTTAAGCGATATTTGTTTAGCCAGAGATTCTGATTGCATACTTGTAGGATATTTGTAATGCCTGTTGTAGATCCCTTGTGATCTTTTTAAGTTGAAAAAAAAAGATTCCGCAACCAGGGCCCCCAGGCCGGCTGGGACCCTAGGCCCGGGCCTTGTGGGCTTAGGCGGAAATCCAGCACTGCATATTGTCCACTTAGAGTGTAAAACTGCTATATCCATTTTTTATCATATATGACATATCGTTCGAAAGAAGAAGAGATGCTGGATCGTTCAAGTAAAACTGCTAGTTGTAGAAGAAAAATGTTTTTTTTCCATGACAACAATATTAAATTTTGTTTGTTTTTCTCTGCCCTGTAAAATCTCCTTATTGTAAGTTAGCAGGTTTACACTCTAAGGCGAGGATATATCATCTGATTTCCTTTACTCGGAATTAACAACCACATTATACGGATTGGATTAAAATCTCTAATTGAAAACTTATAAAATAATTAATGTAAAAATTTAAGCATCTCTTTTGAGTTTCATTTTTTGATAAAAGATGGAATTTCTTCAAAAATTAACCCAATTATAATATTATGAATTTAATTTTATTCAGGAACGAATCAAAGATTTTGGTAGAAATATTTTTACATTGCATATCTTATATATGTTACATATAGGAAAGAGATTCGTCTTAAGGATTACAATGAACCCAATAGAAGAAGAAGAATCTGTGGACGAAAACGAATTAGGAGACCCCATACTCAGGTCAGAATTCGAGACAGCTTTGAAGGAACTAAAAAATAATAGAGCACCCGGAATAGACAATATACAAGCTGAAATCCTAAAGAACTCTGGAGAAAAGGCACGTGACAAACTTTTTGAACTAATTAGCAAAATCTATAAATTGGGAATCATCCCAAAAGATTTCGAAAAAAACAAAATAGTCACACTTCCCAAAAAGACAGGCGCGGATAAATGTGAAAATTTCAGGACCATTAGCCTAACCTCACATGCCTCCAAAATCCTAACCAAAATAATCCAAAGAAGAATAGAACAAAGAGTTGAAGAAAATCTGGGGGAAGACCAGTTCGGCTTTAGAAGAAACAGAGGCACCCGAGAAGCAATTCTCTCTCTTAGACTAATAATAGAAAGGGCTTTTATCAGGGAAGAATCTGTCTACATCGGATTCATAGACCTAGAAAAAGCATTCGATAACGTCAATTGGGAAATTATGTTTAAAATATTAAAACAGGCGGGAATAAAATTCAGAGAGAAGACTAATCTACAATCTATATCAAAACCAGAGCGGCAATTATAAATATTGGTGATGAACAAAGAGAAGCCAAAATAAAAAAAGGTGTAAGACAAGGATGTGTGCTGTCACCCATGATTTTCAACTTATACATAGAAGAAGCGATTAAAGAATTCAAAGACAAAATTGATACAGGTATAGAAATCCAAGGTCAAAAGATCGCTATGTTAAGATTTGCCGATGACATTGCCCTTCTAGGAAGCAATAAAAAAGAATTAGAGGACGCCTTGAATGGAATTAACCAAATCCTAATAGAAGAAATCAAAATGAAAATAAACAAGAATAAAACCAAGGTCCTAGTATGTACAAAAAAAGAACAAACGAGACAGGAATGCATCAAAATTAACCAAGAAAACCTAGAAGGAGTTAAGGAATTCCGCTACCTAGGAAGTAAAATAACATGGGATGGGAGGAGCAAAAACGAAATTAAATCAAGAATTGCCCAAGCAAAAATGGGGTTTAATTCAAAACAAAAACTACTATGCTCCTCCTCAATCAGCTTAGCAAACAGGAAGTTGCTATTGAAGACATATGTATGGAGCATAGCCATGTACGGGTGTGAAACCTGGACAATTGGAAAAGCGGAGAGAAAGAGATTGGAGGCTTTCGAAATGTGGTGCTACAGAAGAATGATGAATATCAAATGGATGGATAAAATCACAAATGAAGAAGTTCTTGGAAAAATCGGAGAAAGAAGAACCTTGTGGAAGAGTCTGAAGAAGAGAAAGAGGTCAGATGATGGGGCACACACTGAGACATGGGGGACTGCTTAGGGATATCTTGGAGGGGAGGTGGGAAAGAAAAGGGGAAGGGGAAGACCCAGATTAGAATATTTCAACCAAATAATTGGGGATATGGGATGCCAGACATTTAGAGAGGTTAAACAGCTGGCGGAGGACAGAGTCGAGTGGAGACGGATTGTTGCATCAAACCAGTCTTAGGACTGTATACTCAATGATGATGATTAAGGATTTGGGTAACGGCCCGGCAAGCTAGTTAGCGCTTGAGTTAGAAAATAATGTTTACAAATTTGAAAATAATACCAGGGCACGACTAACCCCTAATTAGTTAACTATACCGGATATGACACTTCATTTCTCATTTAATGCACTTACTTAATCTTTATCATCATTCATTTTGTTTTGTTTTTATATAAAAAAATAAAAAAGTACTTACTAAAATAAGACTCAAGAAAAGTTTGTAAAAATTTTATTAAAAAAAGGACATTCGATGGTGTGATTTTCGGGCCTTGAGGTATTTGAAATTGTTAAACATTTTTTGTAATTTTTTTGTTAATAAAGTCCTTATTTATTTATTTATTTTAAATTTTTTTTTAAATAATAAAATTTTAGAAAAATTAATTTTTGAAAGGTGTTTTTAGACCTGCTGAGTTTAGCCAATTTTTATCAAAATTATTTAAGCCGTTTTTGAAACTTCACTTTATTGGATTTTTGATTATTATATTTATAAAAAGAACACAATTTATTTTCAATAATCACTTATAATAATAAATTGAAAAGTTTTTTGTTTGGCAGAGAGAAACAAAGAGGTTGTATATATATATATATATATATATATATATATATATATGGGTGGGTCAAAAAAATCCATTATTTTTTTTACAAGTGACACGGAAAAATGGGTTGGTAGACACCTTAAAAAAATTCTTTCTAAATATGTGTTGAAGTTATAACAACCTCAGTCTTAAAGGGCTACCGCTTGTCCGCCCTGCTCCCCTCTCCTTATCATATGTTCTCCTCTTATCATATGTTCACCTAGCGGTTCCTCTCCACTCCTCACCTGACCTCTCTCTGATAATCATTACTATTCAATAAATACTATTTTATCTAAATATATGTGTCTTTACTTTATACAGCTCCCAAATATATCCCAAAATATCCAACAATATGAGCTCTTAATTTTAATAGGAAGATCCTCCGCATCGCAGTTTCTTATTTTTTCTCAGTCCAATAAAAAAAATCATACCTCATCATTAATTGATTGTACAGAAAAATGTTTTGAAGGAATTTCGTAGGAAATTTAATGCTCTACAAAAAAGGTATCTTATATTTTTTCTCGTAAACCTCACCATTTGAAAGATATTGAAAATTTAAGTTTGATTATTTTAAGACAAATTTCATTTTTGTTTATGAATTTTATAACTCAATAATAAATGGATTTTATAAAATTCGCAATACAAATTTTAGTAGGAAATTAACTGCTCTATAAAAAAGGTGTCTTATGTTTTGGCGATTAAATTTAGCGTTCAAAAGATATTCATCATCAAACTTTCATGTGTAAAGATTTTAAGAGTTTTTGATTAGATATTCGAAAAATTTCAATAATGTACAATCGAAAAATATTTCGAAGTTTGTCAGTTGATAAAAATTAAAATTCGTATAAATGTTCTCAAAACATATAAATTAAATTGAAATTTTTCGAATATCTAATCAAAAACTCTTAAAATCTTTACATATGAAAGTTTGATGATGAATATATGCTTAATTTAATCCCCAAAACATAAGACACCTTTTTTATAGAACAGTTAATTTCCTACAAAAATTTGTATTGCGAATTTTATAATAGCCATTTACTGTCGAGTTATAAAATTCATAAACAAAAATGAAATTTGTCTTAAAATAATCAAACTTAAATCTTCAATATCTTTCAAATGGTGAGGTTTACGGAAATAATATAAGATACCTTTTTTGTAGAGCATTAAATTTCCAACAAAATTCTTCAAGAACATTTTTCTGTAGAATCAATTAATGATGAGGTATGAATTTTTTTATTGGACTGAGAAAAAAATAAAAAACTGCGTTGCGGAGGATCTTCCTATTAAAATTAAGAGCTTATATTTAGAAAGAATTTTTTAAGGTGTCTAGCAACCCATTTTTCCGTGTCACTTGTAAAAAAAAATAATGGATTTTTTGACCCACCCTAATATATATATTATTTATTTGTTTGAGACTATAGTTTCGAAGTCTTGGCCTTTATCATTAGTTTTTATTAATTATAAATATTATTTTTAATGTGGTCAGTATCGCGTGGATATTGAAAATGTTTTGCTCTTACTCTGCCGATAAGCCAGTCAGAACAAAAAAATGTATGTTTATTTGGATCAAGCAGAGGACAACAACTTCTTTGTTTCTCTTTATGTATAATAATAAAAATCAAATTTATCATACACGATAAAAAGTGAAAATTTCTCCTTGATGTTAACATAGATTCAGTAATAAAAATAGAAGGAAATAAAATTGCCATGCTAAGATTTTTTATAATGACATACCCTTATAGGAACCAACAATAAAAAACAATTAAACCACATTTTGAACGAAAAAGTGTTGAATCCGTTCATGTGCCAACAGGTCCTTTCTATCTAATAAATATATATAGATACTGCCATAGTGTTTCTTCTGACAAGTTAAAGCCATTAATTTCTCCTAAATCCTCATTTGTAAGAAACACGCGATTCGCGCATGCCCATTTAGATAAAAATCGAACTAACCCATTCGTTAACTAGTTTATTCCGATAACTACTAGGAAATAGAATTACCTTCCCGCTTTCGTCTTTCCCACGACCTATATACAATCTTCAGTCGCCCAAGACCCGCAATCAGGATTTAGGAGCCAATTCTGCCCTATTTCTGACAATATCAAATCAAAATAGCCTCATTTGCGAAAAACATACTATTTTCAAACATCCAACACCTTTTCGCGATTAAATCTACTCTTATTAAAAGAGCAAAAATTGTATATTTATTTGTATATATATTTGTTTGTATATATATTTGTATCTTGGTTATATTTTGAAAACGACTCTACCGATTTTGATGAAATTCAGTTAGGGGGTTTTTGGGGTGACAATTCGATCTGTCACGGTGTCATCTTCGACAAAATTGTTTTTGATGGGTTTTTTCTTAATCAAATTAATTATTCTCAGGTAGACAAATCCCATTCTTAGGGTTTTAAAAAAGGTTACTCTTTTCCTTTTGTACCCAGGCAGACAATGGGTTGCCTTAATTCATTGTTCTAAAAGGCCTTGAAGAAGTATTGTGATTGTGGATTTTAACATATTTTGTTCTCCTTAAACGTTAGAAAAATTAATAAGCGTTTTATAATTGTTTTTATAAAGAACTTTATTTATTTAATAAAAAAATAATCAAGAATTTATTTAAAAAATATTTCGCATAAGCAGATATCAATTTTCTGAAAAAAACAGCACATTTTGATAGGTTTTATTTATTAACAATTGGATGAATAAAAATGTATCATATGGTTGAATCAAAACAGGTGCAGGAGGTGGGGTGCAGTGGTGGGGGATCCGGGGGTAGGGCGAGGTTTCGGGGGTGGGGTCAAGCGGGGTGGGGTGGGGGTACAGTGGACGAATACTATATATATTTGTATTTTTTTTAATTTGAAAACGGCTCTCAAATAAAAATCGACCTTCTTATCAGAATTTTAAATTAAAAATATTAAAATAAAGGTTTTAACTGAAGGAAGAACTTACCGAGCACCGCTCGGTTCCTCCAGGTACTTAGATACTAGCCAAACAAGCCCGTTCACCAAATCGTTTACCACTATGATAGGAACTCTCCTCTCGAATCCGACTTTCCGGAGACATAATAATAATAATAATTATTCTTTCAAGTACCTTCAACTACAACCCAATCCCTAAAATTGATTTCTATTCTTCTTCTTTTTATAATGCAAGGGTGAACTAGGGGTAGCCAAGGAGAGTATATTTTGGTACATCTTCTTTCATCAATTTCATAAAAAAAAATCAAATAGTTCATGAAAGCATATTAAAAGATAGAACAAAAAGTGTTCCATTAAAAAACATACGCACTGACCAATGGATTTTTGGCCCCTTTTTAGCCTCTGGGGACCACAATATTCGGTTTTATGTCCTAAATCCGGTTTCCATCTATTAAGAGCATCGATTCATTCCACCTAGAAGTTACAAAATGAAATTAACTTTTTTCATCTCTGAGATACAATCTTCAGGACCCCAGTACAATCTTCAGGACCCCATCAGGCGATCGCAATACTTCATATTTACTATAGTCTATAGAATATAAATGTGAAAGTAAAAATATCAACTGATTTGTTCAACACCCAACTTTCACTTACAATCTTCCATCTTTGAAATTATCCTAACAATTTTTTCCTCACAGTATTCCAATAACGATCACGAAATACATATCACAGAACTTGTGATATTTGTTAAGCAATGGGATTTTTTTAAAAAAATCGAGAAAACAAAAATAAAAGGCACCCTTTGTTCAAGCCAAATTTGTCATATCCATGCTTGCTGATTTCTAGCTTAAGTTTCATATTTCGTTGTACTGTGACTTATTGATGCACGTGCGAATTTTTGGGTGAATTTTGGGTCTGATACCAAAATATTTGTTTTAATTATTTATCTAAGTGAAATTAACTTCTACCGTTGTGAAGATAGAAGACTTCGAAAATTGAACTTCTCGAAAATAAATGCAATACTTTAACTTTCATACTTCTCTAACTACCTAAGTGAAAGTAAATAAAAACATATATGTTTTTGAAATTAATCAAACTCACGAATGTTCAAATATATTTTTCTGCTTCCATTACTGCAATCGCTTTTAAAAAATTATACTAGTTAGCCTATTTAACCGAGTAGTTAGCTGTAAAACTAACATAGTTAGCAGTGGTGGACACTATAAAATGAACTAGAGGTGAAATAAAACCTAAAATGGAATGTAAAGTTTAAAGCAGGGGTGTCCAACGTTTTAGCTTACCCGGACCACATATGAAGAAAAAAATGTCTTGGGCCGCATATATTTTTTTATGCTATCGAATGCAAGAAGAGGCCCATGAAGATGCGGCCCCTATGAATCTCGAAAGATCCCTGCAATACCAGATAGATCAAGAGTAAGGGTGTATGTGTTGAAGTTTTGAAGGTTTGTTATATGTGTCAGAAAGTTTGCAGGTAAAAAAATTATATTATAATGTAAATGCAGTCGAAAATGGACCGAAATGGTGATTATTTTCACGAAAATATTAAATTTTAGTAAAATTCAAAATTTAAAATCAGAGCTTGTTTTTCGAAAACTTTTCGGTAGATTTCTCATTTTAGATAAACAAAATTATCAGGCCAAATTGTTATGTCTTTTCCATGAACTACATATAAATCTCAATGTTTTAAGGAAGTTTATAAATTTATGTTGGGCCTCATTCATTGCAGTGCTGGGCCGAATGCGGCCCGCGATTTGGACCTTGGTTTAAAGTTACAAAACATCCAAATTACTTTTCAATAATTTAAAATTTCCAAGTCATCGAATAGATTTTTTTTATGAAATACTAGACAATGATAATTACCTTTTGTTTAGTACAATTAAACTGATAGGGAGACAATATTGACGCAATGGGTTGATTGTAGGTGAACGTGTAAATTGAAAATTATATTAATCGACTGTAAAGCGTGTTTAAATTTGCATAGAATGTCCACGGAATTGTTCCTCAAAAGAATTACTTGAATGTTGATTTACGAAATGCATGATTGGAATGTGAAGGAGATCTTGATTCCACAAAAAAACAAAGCATTCCCACTCGGTGTGTATAAAGCTAAATAGGATAATTGAATTTAATATTATATGTAATATTTAATCAAATTGATCAAACAAAGCCATTTTCGTGTTAATAAAATATTTGTCGATAAATCATTGTTTTAAGATGATCTAGAGAGATAAAGATCAAACAGATCTCTGCTGGATCCATTAGAAGAGAATTATTATCGTAAGGTCATCGTTTGCATTCCTTTCTCTTGGTGAGAGTCAAAAATTTGGTGAGTGCATTTCTTTGAAAAATCTCGTCTCACACGTTTATTTATTATTTCTTTTTCCAACTCCAAATTTCCTGAATTCTACAAACAATTATTCTTCAAATCCCTTTCGTCAGAAGCTCATCCCCCGAAACTTCTAGCTAACACTATATTTATTTATTATTTTCAACGGCTAAATTCCTAGTATACATTAATATACTACAATAATTATTAACTATAAGAAAATTAACAATAATAGACAAAGTAATATGTATTATTAAATTAATATAATAATAATAGAGTATATGTTAAATAACAATATAGAAATATAAAAATAATATAAGACGAGCTTTCCGTGCGTGCCTTCGGCACGCCCTCGAAGCTCGGCCCTCCGGGCTGGTGGCCTGGCGGGCAGCGTCTCGGTCCAAAAATTGTATTCCTCTTAAAAAACCACACTCCAAATGTATACCCGTAAACTACCGAAAATACATCGTCTCTTAAAAGTTTCACCTCTTTAATTTTTGAGTGGCGAGGGGGGGGGGGGAATAATTATCAATATATTTAATGTTTCTTAATTTAAAATGAATTGGAGTCTTTCATTTCAAAATTCGAGTCCAAATTACAATTATATTTCAAATTTGCCTGGTTAATGAAAATTGATTGGAGCCATCAGTTTAAAATCCGAGCTGACAATTATATTTCAAATTTGCCTCGTTAATTAATATATATTTAATGTTTCTTAATTTAAAATCTATTGGTGTTTTTTCATTTTCATTCGAGTTCAAATGAATACAATATTATCTCGACACAAAGTCTAAATCCAAAATATATAGTTTTAGTAACAGAAATCAAGTTATAAATATTAATGTTGCATTGGTGTAATGGCTAGAGCTGATGCCCTTAGTTCAAGAGTTCGTCGGTTCGATTCTAGACAAGAGGGTAATTTAAAAAAAAACTCTCTCAGCGTTGTTACAAATTAATCTAGGCTCTTATATATAGTATAATAGAAATATAATGAAATATAGTAGTACAATAGTTACTTGTAGACTAGGGTCAACATTTTTAACAAGACTGCGACTTTATTAATATTAAATGAGAAATCCAAGGGGTTTTCTAGTTGTTTAGATAAATCGATATAACATCTACTTAATCTGAATATTGGATTAGCTTCAGAGTGCCGGCTGGATGGTGAAAGGTAGTCTATATCTAAGTACATAATTAGAGTTATGAATTGGAAACAAGTTTTGAAGATCAGGACAATTCACCTTGTTGGACTTAATATTGTACACAAATATAACATCAGAGGCAATCATGGAAGATGTAATAGAAACAAGACAGAAAGTTTCAGCAGTTGAAGTGTAGTCCTAAGTATAATTCCCTAGTGTAATTCTAAATCCATGAAAAGCAAATATAAATTGGAGGAAAAAGTAAAAACTTTTTCAGGACCGAGATGAGCGCTTAAAATAAATAAAAATAATAAATTAAAGGTTCTTGAATTGAAGATTATCCAGAGGATGGATCATGTGGGCTAGGGTGAATTCCCTTTCCACATCGACTGACCCTAAACCCAAACAAGATCTAAAGGATAGGTAAAAAATTTCCAGCGAAAGCTGAGAAAGTGCAATAACTCGGATATTAATAATAATAATGAAAAAATAGAGGCGACTGTGGATCAGTGGCTAGAGGGTCGGGTCGCTGACTCGAAGTATGCTGGTGCAAGACTGAGTCTCGGCAGATCAGCTATTTGCAGTCACCTCCTCTTGGAAAGCAATGGCAACCTACCAAGATTATAATTGCCTAGTAATCTCTACAAACTAGCCGTTCGGAACCGGCATTAAAAAGTAGGTCCCGTATATCTGTGTAAAAACAGCTAAACACACTCAGAACAGTGGTATATGTGGAGAGGAGCCGAAAAGTCAGGGAGACCTAATATGGCACTTAAAAGAAAGAATGAAAAAATAATTATAATATCTATTGGTATACTATATGTTGCAGTAAAAACCAATTTTTAGTAAGAACGGGTTCTTACTAGTTAAAACGCGTTTCACTGAATATCATTGTGTCAACTAGAATTTACCGATGTTGGTTGAATTTGGTCCAAACGTCTAGAATCTTCATTTTTGTCCTTCCGCCTCTTTTTAGGTGTTTATTTTGAAAAAAAAAAATGTCCTCTACAACTTTGCTTCTAATGAGGATATAATTTTTGACATTTTTGTTTAAAATTTTTTGAAAATAAACACCCAAAATAAGTCAAAAATGAAGATTTTAGACCAGTGGTTCTCAACCACTGTGCCATCAAGTCTTTGACAATGTGCCGCTAAAAATTGAGAATGAATTGTTTTTCTGCAGGAACTTATAATTTATTTGAATATAAATATTTATGTACCTTTGACCCTGTTGATGAGTTGTTTATTTCTTCTACAATAAATTGGCAACATCCTCTTTATAAAACTACATTTATTATGTCAGTTTTCATTCTTAAGTCATGGTGTACTCAGTATTTTTTTCCTTAATCGCGATAAAGCTTATGTAATCTACAATTTTGTATATCCTTGGTGTGCCCCCAAGTTTTTATGTCATTAAAAGTGTTCCATGAGGAAAAAAAAGATTGAGAATCACTGTTCTAGACCTTTGGATCAAACTCAACCAACATCAGTAAATTCTAGTTGCTACAAAGGTTTTCAGTGAAACGTTAACTAGTAAGGACCCGTTCTTACTAAAAACCGGTTTTTACTGCAACGTACTATATAAAATTAAGTTTTTGTCTGTACATTGGTCCAAATCACGCCAAATTTTGGTTGCACTCGTTTCAAGAAAAGTTATGAGCAAAAACACCTTCAACAAAATTCCTGTCTGTCTGTCTGCATGTATATTTCCGTAAATTTTGCTCACGGGTCCGGGGGTGAGATCCGGGCGTGGGGCTCCAGGGGCTAATCCTTGGCTAGCAAGGCGGGCCTGGCAGCTAATAATTAAATATAATAATAAGGTATTATAAATTTTATTTTTATTGATTTGTCTTTTTCAGGATGTTTTTATTTTTCAACAGGAATTTATGCAATTAGAAATTCCAAAATCTGACACAAATATTTTAGTGCTAAAATGAACTGTCCGCGATCTTTTACTTCTAAATTATCAAAGGTATTAGTTAGTATCGAAACAGATATAAAACATTCTAAAAAAAAACTATTGCTTGAAAATAATTTTTTTCCACAAATAATGTTTTTCGCTAGAAACCCTAAAATATAATCAATTTTTCCTTTTGGGAATAGAATAATTTTGGCATGAGAGAATTTTTTGAGTCAAATTGTCTATTAGAATATAGACAGACACACAGACAAAATAAAATCATAATTTAAAATGAGTTTTCCCAAGTATCAGACAATACTAGACACAAATAATCAAAAAATCTAAATTTTAGCATTAATTTAAATTATTAGCCGCCCAGAGTGCTTCACTCGGTGGCCATACCAAGAAATATATAGACACGCCATCTGCTACTCTCCACACAGAGTGAAGTGAGGCCAACATCGCCTACAGATGACGTCACGTTCTCGCATAAATATTTTGGTAATATTAATATAATATTAATTTGCGATTATTGGAATCAAAATAAATAATCTAAACTACGATAAATTTATCTCAATGTATAATAATTCCTATAGTGGCCATGCTATTTCTGGGTGTTCCTACCTACAGATGACGTCACATTCTCTAGTTGATGTTGCCCTCACCAAATCGACACCAGGGCGGGTCTATATATTTGATGGTCTAAGGTTTGAACACTTTTATTTTTATATATTATCCAACCAATTATTATTACATATGTATCATTTTGATTAGTATAGTTCCCTCCATTAATACTTATTAAGATCAACGTAATAAAATTAGAGTAGTATTATGTATTAAATAAGTAATGAAAAAATAATAATAATAAAGTATAATTAATTGTTTTAAGAATTCATTAATAAATAACAGACAAAATTTTTCCAAGCATAAGAAACTTTTCGCTCTATTTCTATAAATCATTATTATTAAAATTATGGGGGCCAAAAAATCATTCAATATAGCCGCCGCGTTCTACTATGTAATTTTAGAAGATAAAGGATTATAATTAAAAATTAAAGACTGAAGAGAATAAATATTTGATGGCATTAGAAAATGTCAATAAAAAGAAAACAACTAATTACTTAAACTATTTAATTCTACTATGTCTAAATAACATACATAAAGATATCAATCAGATTCATTTGGATACACAATTATGTAGGAATAAAAGGAAATGACATTGTCGATCAACTAGTAGAGATGCTAACAAAACTACAGAGGAGACTTATGTTCAAGCCCCAGTTTCTGATTTTATAACTAGTTTCTGGAGCACCGAGCGATGCTCGGTAACTGTTTGCCTCTAAATAGCTTAAGTTTCAAATTTCAAGGCTCTACGACTTACCGAAGACGAGATATGAAGGATTAAAACATTTATTTTGCGACATTACTAATTTACACCCCCTTTCATTATTTCAATCGGATTAAAATTTATATACGACTAATAACTCATGGGACTTGATAAGTACACCAATTTTTCTAAAAATCTTTAGTGCCGTATTTGAGAAAATAAAAAAAAAACGAAAAATCTTTCATTTTAATGTCAACTTACAGTTTTCCGATTTCAAGCAAAAGCTTGCTGTAGCCCTTTTAGTCTATACCGATCTTAAATTTTGAATTTCGTAGCTCCGAGATTTATGGTTGCGAAACGCAGGGGGTACATTCTTACGTACGTAAACAACAACTTTCGGTACTTCTATTTTAGTCAAAATTTTGTGGTACTTCTTGTAGCCTCTAGATAGTTTAAGTTTCAAATTTCAAGGCTCTGTGACCTACCAAAGACGAGATATGAACGATTAAAATATTTATTTTGCGACATGATTAATTTACACCCCCTTCCTTTATTTCAATCCAATTAAAAATTTGACACAACTAATAACTCATGAAACTTGATAAGTACACCAATTTTTAGCGAAATCGTTAGTATATATATATATATATATATATATATATATATATATATATATATATTATTATATATATATACAAGAATTGCTCATTTATTAATATAAGATAAGATAATGAGAAGCAATATAAGGCGATCACAATACTTCACATTATATTCTATAGAATGTAAATGTGAAAGTAAAAATTGATTTTATAAGTAAATTTAATTTAAAATTGATATGAATTGTAAATGTTCTAGTATGGAAAAAGAAAGTTAATAAAACGAAGATGTATTTTCAGTATTTTCTACATCAAGTGTATTGGACCTTTTTTTTAGTTATCGTCTTCAATTTAAATGAGATTTTCAAAAAAAAAAATGTCTTCAATTGTTTTTTTTTAAGTAGGTAATCTCTTATTCACCAGATATTAGAAAAGTGTCTTTTTAGTACTTTATTTAAAAATGATTCTCATGGTTTAATTTAACGTAGAAATCCAAAAATACAACTCGCATAAATAAATAAGAATAGGTAATCATGGTTGCCGACGTCGCAGGCAATCATGAAATCATGGATAATATCCGTACCTAAAGGACGCTAAGTGTACACATTTATATGTCAGAAAGGTTCGTCTTCTCAGCATTCAAAATATATATTTTAATTAAAATTTATTTGAAAAATCAAAATACTTGTGGTAATGGATTTGAAATAATAATTAAAGAAATCAATCATTTAAAATAATTTGAAAAATATATATATATAAGAATAATAATTTAGATATAATGCATGGGTTGGGATCAAACCAGAATGAGTCTGAATAATTAAATAAAAAATTAATCCGTATTTAATTACTCTAGTAATGCTCACTTAACCCACTGAGCTATCGAACTCACAGAGACACAAAGGTTTAAATGACCTCGGACAAACATCCATTGATAAGAAATCATTAAATAAATGGCTTTAAGAATTACACCAATCAAATAGCAATGTGTAATTTAATTGAAATTTATTATTCAAAATTCAGTTAAAATATGATAAAATTGAATTTAAATATGTCCATTGCTGCAATTTAAACTTTGAAATTGATATTTTATTGTTTAATTAATATGTTTATTACAATAGTTGATGATTGTCATGCAAAGTTATTTAAAAAAAAATGTCTCTCTTATTTTAAAATCAATTCCGAATCTATTTTATTTAAAATCTGCCAAAAATTCTATTGTTTAAAATTCTGATTTGGATTTTAATGTAATAATAAAACTTGAGCAAGATACGAGGTAGGTTTCACACTTTTTTTGTGAAACCTACATCGTATCTTGTTCAAGTTTTATTATTATATTAAAATGTTTCACCTAGAACCAACACCTAACTCCTTAAAATTTATGGATTTTAATGTAATTCCTGAATAAATTTTTATGAACTTATGAAAAATTGCATCAGAGGAGGGGTTTGCATCCCATCCATGAATCAAATATATATATAAGTTCCAAATTTTTATTAGTAAGAAGTCAAAGAACTTATGGAGAGGCGACTCCCAATTAAAACCAGGCGATTTTCCTACACTCAGATCGAGCGTAAAATGTATCTATGTTTACTTGACTGCTTCGCAGCCATGTAAACATTTAATCCAAGATTCTTATATGAGAAGTTTCTCAAAGAAGAAATGTCTTTTTTCTTTAGAATCTTAATTTATTATTTTGTTTTATCTAGGTGTCTTAATATTCTTCTCCCTGTTGAATGGAAGCAAATGCTTGCTTCCATGACTGGGAGGGTTTTATGGAGTGAGCTTGTTAAGGCTAGTACACTCTAGAAGACAACGTTGCGCGATTTGTCTAGACACGGTCTCGAGACACGGTCTAGAGACACCGTTCTTTGTCTCGTCTAGCGTCCACACGATGTAAATTTCTCAGTCTTATCTTCGAAATCCACCATGGAGGACATTGTTTTGTGTGGAGTATTTTTTCCGCTCCCGGTTGAATGAAGATTTTAAATTATGGATTTTATTTTCTATTTCCGCCACTGTCACATTGTGCTTTGCAGCCAGAGATTCCAGGGCCACTTTTTTTTTTTTTTTTTTTAATGCAATCGAATGCAAGAAGGGGTGCACAAGTAAAGATGTAGCCCCTATGGATCTCGAAAGACCCTTGCATTACCGAAGAGAAGGGAAAGTTGATTAAGTGAGAGGGTGTAGACGTAGGTGCCTATGCACCCTGGTTTTGAAAGGTTTGAAGATCATAGGTGGGAAAGATAGAGGCTGGGAGCGAGTTCCAGTTCCTTGAAGTCATGGGGATATATGTATTCGCGAATGAAGTGGTCCGGCACTTTTCCAATTTGACCGCGAAAGAGTGTTGGGAGTCGGCAAAACGTGTGCTGCGTGCAAAGCATGCTTTGGGGGGAATTATTGATTTTATCTCATCAGAGCACCTGCCGTGATAGTATCTATAGAAAAGGGAAAGGGCAGAGACATCTCTTCGATGAGCCAGCGAGTCGAGGGAGTCGGTGAGGGTAGAATCGTCAATTAGCCTGACGGCTCGTTTCTGAATTGCATCAAGGGTAGCAAGAGAATATTTTGAGGCTCCTCTCCACAGATGAGAGCCGTATTCGAGACAGGGGCGGATTTGGGCCTTGTAGATGATGAGAAGTTGTGGGGGTTTGTAAAATCGCTTGGACCTGAATAAGAAGCCAATCTTCCTTGCTGCAGATTTCGCCACAGAGGAGATGTGTTCATTCCAAGACAGGTCAGATGCGACAGAGACACCCAACATGGATAGGCTGTCACACATTTTCAGGGTATTCGAATCGAAGTGAATATCAGGGAAATCTCTATTTTCGCGACTAGAAATTAGACAACATTGAGTCTTATTTGAATTAAAGTTAACTAAATTTTGAGAGCCCCATTTATTCAGTTTGTCTAGGTCGAGAGTAATTGAGGAGGCAATATTGATTCGATTATTCGGGAGAGAGGGTTTGCCGTGTAGGGTGCTATCGTCGGCGTAACAATGAGTGGGGTTTGCCGTTTGATCAATAAGGTCGTTTATATAGATAAGGAAG
This sequence comes from Forficula auricularia, assembly GCA_024734495.1. Lineage (NCBI taxonomy): Eukaryota > Metazoa > Arthropoda > Insecta > Dermaptera > Forficulidae > Forficula > Forficula auricularia. The sequence goes on along the minus strand of JALMQS010000118.1, from coordinate 1,963,045 downwards.
AGTGTGGAGGAGATTACAGAGCCTTGGGGAACACCAGAGTTTGTGGAGAACGATTCAGAAGATGTTCCATCCACCACAACTTTTATACTTCGGTTTGTCAGAAAGCTTTCTATCCATTTGCGAAGTGTTGGTGTGAATCCAAAGGCTGGCAGTTTGGCAAGAAGATTTTTGTGCCAAACCTGGTCAAAAGCTTTGGAGATATCAAGGGCTACAGCGAGGGTTTCTTTTCCGGCCTCTAGAGTATTGTTCAAGGTGTGGGTGACATAGGTTAAGATGTCGCCTGTGGAACGATTTTGTCTGAATCCACTTTTTTTACCCGGTTTTTGTAGTCGTGACTCGTAACATCCCACAAACAATAAGTCGCATGGTAATCTTCAATTAGTTTTAAAACAAAAGAACGTTAAAACTTTGGAAAATAACTTTAAACAGCCGAACCATACCACTCTTTAGCTGGACATGAGTCTCGCCTCTAGACGCCGAGTGACGTCCACACTGTCAAAATGTTGGGCAACCTGTCTAACTCGAAGCAGACAATAAAAGAGTGTGTCTTCTGCTGGAATTATAAATTTTATTTATAACGATCCCAGCAGAAGACACACTCTTTTATTCTCTCCTTCAATATATAAAAATTCTGCTACCCTCGGCACAAAAGCTTTCAATTTAACCTGTCTAGCGTTGCATGCGGTCTCCCATTCCGATCGTGAGACTTTAGACCTGCGATTTTTAAATGAAATAATCTTTGAAACGTGTTGAATAAATATGGTATTCTATAAATCTGTCTATATAGAAATGGCACTTTTATAAATTCAAAGAGACCTGTCTAACTTTGCATGCGGTCTCCCATTCTGATAGGGAGAATTTAGACCTGCGATTTTTGGTCTCGAAACAAACCTGTAGACGGGATTTGTCTATAGACATGTCTACGTAGACAACCTGAGACACGTCTCAGAAACCAAAAATCGCGCAACATGTCTACCAGTGTGGCTTTAGCCTCACGTCCAACCCCTTTTAGTCGCCTTTTACGACAAGCATAGGATACTATGGACCTATTCTACCCCAGTCCATAGGCGTCTCAGTGTTTAATACTTATTTTACTTAATTTTTAAATGAAATAATCTTTGAAACGTGTTGAGTAAATATGGTATTCTATAAATCTGTCTATATAGAAATGGCACTTTTATAAATTCAAAGAGACCTGTCTAACTTTGCATGCGGTCTCCCATTCTGATCGGGAGAATTTAGACCTGCGATTCTTGGTCTCGCAACAAACCTGTAGACGGGATTTGTCTATAGACATGTCTACGTAGACAGCCTGAGACACGTCTCAGAAACCAAAAGATATCTACCAGGGTGTACTAGGCTTTAGACTCACATCCAACCCCTTTTAGTCGCCTTTTACGACAAGCAGAGGATACTATGGACCTATTCTACCCCCAGTCCATAGGGGTCTCAGTGTCCAATACTTTTTTACTTAATCTTTGAAACGTGTTGACTAAATATGGGATTCTATAAATCTGTCTATATAGATATGGCTCTTTTATAAATTCAAAGAGAAAACGAATGGATCTGAAAGAAAAGCGTAGAGGGTAAATGATAGACGACTTGATAAGCCATTAGAAGAAGTAAATTTTCCGGTGGTTGTCATTTTGTGTCCCTTCCGATGTTGCTAATTGCCCTGGCTGTCCGATGGCTCGGCGAGCGCTGGCTGCTGCTGCTGCTGGACCGGTTCCCTCTCCAGGCTCTTTCCCTCACCTCAGCGTCCCCTTTACCTCACTTCAGCATCCCCTTTACCTCACCTGAGCTTCCCTTTACCTGGGAGCGCCAAGGACGCGACTGGTTGCCGGCCTCAGTCCGCGCTTGACGCTCGCCGCGGCCGTCTTTAACCGCGGAGCCAACCAGTCCCCCTTTCACTCTCGACAGTCGACCTGTCTGTCTGTCTGTCTGTCCCTCCTCGCTTGATCATTTTTACTTTTTTGTTACTCCAGTCCCGGCGCCAATTTTTTCTCCACTGTCTGCCTTCCGTTTTCTTTCTTATGACGATCATGAGAAGCGGCTCGGTGTCAAATTTTCGTCTTTAGATCCAATTCGAAGAAGAAGAAGGATTCAGGCAATGCAGCCGCACGCTTAAATGGTAAGTGTCAAAAAAAATATATAGTCGTTTCGCCAGGCTATATTTTTTCTCAATTTAAATCGAAAAAAAAATTCAATGAATGTTCAAATATTAATTCGGAATTTTTTTTTCTAAGATTCTTTATTTAGTGACCGTGTATTAATTTCTGTTCGTGAATTCTCAGGACTTTTTTTATGACAATAATTTAAATAAACTATTTTTTATTAATTTTTATTTATATTAAATCAGTATACAGATTCTGACACCATGGATTCATCATTTTCAGTAGTAAATAAAGTTCTTAATTATCAATGAAAAAAATCTTCGAGATCTTGCATATATTTACATAAAAATATAGTCGTTTCGTCAGGCTATATTTTCTCTTAATTTAAATGGAAAAAAAATTCAATTAATGTTCAAATATTAATTCGGAATTTTTTTTCAAGACTTTATTTAGTGACCATGTATTAATTTTCTCAGGACTTTTTTTATCACGATAATTTAAATAAACTATTTTTTATTAATTTTTATTTAGATTAAATCACTATACAGATTCTGACACCACGGATTTATTATTTTCAGTAGTAAATAAAGTACTTAAATTTTTGAAGTAGTCAACGAAAAAAATCTTCTTGCATTCTTATAATTTCCCTATTTTTTATTTTTTTTTTTAAGTACATTTTTTCAAAATTTTATTTAGTGGCAGTGTATTAATTTCTACTAGTGAATTCTCAGGACTTTTTTTATCACAATGTTGAAATAAATTTAATAATTTAAATAAACTATTTTTTTATTTATTTTTATTTATATTAAATCACTATACAGATTCTGACACCACGGATTTATTATTTTCAGTAGTAAATAAAGTCCTTAATTTTTTGAAATTATCAATGAAAAAAATCTTCGAGATCTTGCTTATATTTACATAAAAATATAGTCGTTTCGTCAGGTTATATTTTTTCTCAATTTAAATGAAATAAAAATTCAATTAATGTTCAAATATTAATTCGGAATTTTTTTCTAAGACTTTATTTAGTGACCGTGTATTAATTATCTCAGGACTTTTTTTATCACAATAATTTAAATAAACTAGTTATTATTAATTTTTATTTATATTAAATCACTATACAGATTCTGACACCACGAATTTATCATTTTCAGTGGTCAATAAAGTCCTTAATTTTTACTTTATCCAATGCAAAGCATGGGTAAAGTATTGTAATCGCTCTCGGGGCAAGCGTGGCTTCAAAGGGTCCTCAGGTAAAGACTACGGAACCCATGGACTCAATTAAAGTCACAAATTGTAGTATTCAATTAGGTTGAATATTAGCACGTGACAGTTTTGCCAAAAATTACATGGGGTCTCGTCGAGAGGCCAAAAAGTGCGATTTTTTCATTTAGTGCGTGCGTATGGATGTATGGATGTTATCGCTTTTTTGGCCCACGATTTTTTCCACACCGTTGCACCGATTGAAATGAAATTGAAAACCTACCATTAGTTTAACAAAATGAAGCGCTGATTAGTTTTTGGTACATATCGGCCCACAAACATTAGTACTTTATTTCAGTACTTTTTTAGTTTTTTCTAAATATCTTGAAAATGACTTAACCAATTTTGATGAAATTTAATATCCTAATTAAGTACCTTGGGGACCACAAAAAAGGTTAAATAAAGTTTTTAGTAAAATTATATTTTAAAGTACTTTACTCTAGAGTAAGGATGGTACTTTTTTAATTTTTTAAATTCTTTAAAATTTATTCATTTGAAAGTTTTAATATAGCTCATTTAGCCTTGCTTAAATAAGAATGGATAGGCTTCTCTCTGTGAAAGGCTAAAAATTTGGGAGGAATTTTTATGAGTAACCATAGCAACTGCGTTGTTTTCTTATCCGTTACCTTTGCTGAAGACAGAGAAATCGATTTTAAACCAAAAATAGCGATTGATTCTCATCTAGTACTTGAGGAATAATCATTCTATATTGGATTTTTGACGTTTCGGTTTTTATTAGTAACCATTGCTGAAGACATAGAGAAATCGATTTTAAACCAAAAATAGCGATTGATTCTCATCTAGTACATGAGGAATAATCATTCTATATTGGATTTTTGACGTTTCGGTTTTTATTAGTAACCATTGCTGAAGACATAGAGAAATCGACTTTAAACCAAAAATAGCGATTGATTCTCATCTAGTACTTGAGGAATAATCATTCTATATTGGATTTTTGACGTTTCGGTTTTTATTAGTAACCATTGCTGAAGACATAGAGAAATCGACTTTAAACCAAAAATAGCGATTGATTCTCATCTAGTACTTGAGGAATAATCATTCTATATTGGATTTTTGACGTTTCGGTTTTTATTAGTAACCATTGCTGAAGACATAGAGAAATCGACTTTAAACCAAAAATAGCGATTGATTCTCATCTAGTACTTGAGGAATAATCATTCTATATTGGATTTTTGACGTTTCGGTTTTTATTAGTAACCATTGCTGAAGACATAGAGAAATCGACTTTAAACCAAAAATAGCGATTGATTCTCATCTAGTACTTGAGGAATAATCATTCTATATTGGATTTTTGACGTTTCGGTTTTTTTAGTAACCATTGCTGAAGACATGGAGGAATCGACTTAAAATAAAAAATAGCGATTGATTCTCATCTAATTCTTGAGAAATATCCATTCTATATTGAATTTTTGACGTTTCGGTTTTTATTAGTAACCATTCCTGAAGACATAGAGAAATCAACTTTAAACCAAAAATAGCGATTGATTCTCATCTAGTACTTGAGGAATAATCATTCAATATTGGATTTTTGACGTTTCGGTTTTTATTGGTAACCATTGCTGAAGACATAGAGGAATCGACTTAAAATCAAAAATAGCGATTGATTCTCATCTAATACTTGAGGAATAACAATTCTACATTAGGTTTTTGACGTTTCGATTATTATTGGTAACCATTGCTGAAGATATGGAGGAATCGACTTAAAATCAAAAATAACGATCGATTCTTATCTAATACTAGAGGAATAACCTTATTGAATTCCATTTTTGATGTTTTGACTATTAATGGAAACCTCTACTGAAAATGTAGAAGAATCGACTTAAAATCAAAAAGACTAAATTCTTTTTGGTAAACAACTCAAGCTTGAGTTGTTTGCCATAAAAAATTTAGTCTTTGATTTTAAGTCGATTCTTCTACATTTTCAGTAGAGGTTTCCATTAATAGTCAAAACATCAAAAATGGAATTCAATAAGGTTATTCCTCTAGTATTAGATAAGAATCGATCGTTATTTTTGATTTTAAGTCGTTTCCTCCATGTCTTCAGCAATGGTTACCAATAATAATCGAAACGTCAAAAACCTAATGTAGAATTGTTATTCCTCAAGTATTAGATGAGAATCAATCGCTATTTTTGATTTTAAGTCGATTCCTCTATGTCTTCAGCAATGGTTACCAATAAAAACCGAAACGTCAAAAATCCAATATAGAATGATTATTCCTCGACTCTTAAACGAGAATTATTTTTGAATTAATTTCAATATGAACTACAAATTGCAAGTGATATCTGATTAATAATAAAGTAACAAACATATTAATATTTCAAATGAATTTGGATAAAGTTTAGCAACGATCCGTTGCAGTTTATTTTGAAATTGTAAACAAAAAAAATCTTTTAGATCTTGCATATATTTACATTGCATATATTTACATTCTTGTAATTTCCCTATTTTTTTATTTTTTTTTTTTAAGTACATTTTTTCAAAATTTCAATTGAAATAAGACAGAGAAGTTTTTATTGACAATTCCCCAAAATTAAAGATTTATTTACTAAAACAATGGAGTTTTAAAGGGTTGTTGTAGTGCTGTTTCAAAAACAAAATAAAAATTAAAAAAATTTTAAATTAAATTTTTAGAGTTCTATTGAAAACTCTGTATATATTTCGGGTTTTTAGCTTGTAAAAATTCCTGATGATGGGCTAAAAACCCAAAATATATATAGAGTATTCAATAAAACTCAAAAAAATGTAATTTAAAAAAAAATTAATTTTTTTATTTTTATTTTGTTTGTGAAACACCACTACAGACAGCCCTTTAAAATTCCTTTGTTTTAGTAAATAAATCTTTAATTTTTGGGGAATTGTCAATAAAAACTTCTCTGTCTTATTTCAATTGAAAACTCTGTATATATTTCGGGTTTTTAGCTTGTACAAACTTCTGATGATGGGCTAAAAACCCGAAATATATATAGAGTAATCAATAAAACTCGAAAAAATGTAATTTAAAATTTCTATTTTGTTTGTTGAAACACCACTATAATAACTCATTAAAACTCCTTTGTTTAATATGTATCACTATACTAGTAAACCAACACCGCTTTCCCTAAATGTTAGTTATTTACTACCAAAGATATTTAACTAGTGAAGACCGAAAATGTATAGTAAATAAGAATAAATAAATAAAAAAACAATCTATTTAAATTATTAAATTTATTTAAATACTGTTAGTCAAAAACCTTTTGAGATTTTTTTTATTTAGCCAATATTTAAATATCGACCATCTTTGACGTGATGGATTATTTGCTTAAAAAATTCATTTCCCATGAATCTTCATGGAAATAAATGTCTCGTATTGAATTTCGTAACGTGAACTTTTGATGGTTAAGAAAATCAGAGAAGAGATTGGTAAAATACCAAGAGTATTGTTAATAAAATAAAAAAAAAAAAATAAAGATAAGAGTAAATAGATATTTTATTTAATATGGATTTACTATGAGTTAAGGATACTGGGTCACTTATTTCACATTAAAATTAAAAAATTAAAAGATATAAATTTTTTTTTCTTTTTCAATATATATATTTCGGGCTATCAACCCATCTTCAGGAAATACAGAAGGTAACTAAATAAAAAAGAAAAAAAAATTTTTATATCTTTTAATTTTTTAATTTTAATGTGAAATAAGTGACCCAGTATCCTTAACTCATAGTAAATCCATATTAAATAAAATATCTATTTACTCTTATCTTTATTAAAGATGTTTCACCTTGCACCAACACCACAATCTCTACTGATTAAAAAAAAAAGTAAATGTTCAATAACAATAAACTAAAAAGTAATTAAAAAATTTAAATTGATATTTACAAGCTATATTAATTATGAAATAATTTGATTTTGAATTTATATATACTAATATATGTCAATTCAACTACCACCCTCAAATTTATTAATTTATTTATTTATTTAATTAATTTATTTTAAACCTATATATTTATTTATTTTCAAATTATTTTAAAATTTGATTATTTTTTATCTTGTGTTTCAGTGAATTTGTAACAATGCACCTGTAAATCACTTAGTACAAAAGGCCATTAGTCCTAGGCATACAGTATATATAAATAATATCATTTCTAATTAAAATAACAGAAATCTCATGTACCTATATAAAATCACTTTTGAACATTTGAATAAAAAACAACATATATCACTAGAATTACTATAATACACGTATTTATCCAGTTATTTATTTTTAACTCAAATTATTTTACTAATTTTTCATTTCGATTTCATTTTACCTATAGGAAATATGTACCAGTGCGTCTGTTAACATAGAATTAAAATTTTAAATAAATAAATAAATATTTGTATTTAGATCGCAGAAATTATTTTTGCACTTTAGGTATTTTTCTTATGGTTAAAAATAAATTTTAAATGAACTCAATATTTAATACAAGAAGAATAGGAAACTTAAAAATTATGTAAATTTGAATTAGTGTGACCTTCTATTTTACTTTATTTTATTGTAGTCATATTTTTTATTTATTTTTTCAGTTTGAAAAATTGTATTTTTTTGTCCTACATAGTAAAATTACGTTGGTACTTAAATCTATAAATACTGTATTGATAAATAAATAAATAAATAATCATGTATATCATAGTTTATAGATTAAGAATAAGACTTCTTTACACTTTTTATATATTTTATCATAGGTAAAAAAATTTTAAATTAAAAAATTAAACTATTAATTGGGGTCGGGTTAGCCGAGGGGTTAGCGTATCAGCCTGATAATCAAGTGGATCCTCGTTCAAATCTGATTCGAGGCAACCGGATAAAAATCTGATACCTGCATAGAAGTCTTAATTTAATATCAGTATCGTAAATTGGCTGATGGCTAGAAGGGCCGACAAGCCAAACAAAAAAAAACAACTATTAATTATTTTTATAAGAAATTGAAAATCTAATTAAGGTTTAGGTCAATTATGGGAAAGGGTAGAAGATGTTTAGTTAATCTCAAAAATGATGCAAAATTGAATTTTAACAAAGTATTTATTTAAGTAAATATTAAATATTTTTCTAAAATCGAAAATAATATTAATAGTTAATTCAACTAGAAACGATATTTTGTTAATGTTTCTATAATTAATAAAATAATTATTTGAAAGAATGTAATGTTTTAGTTAATATGAATAAAATTTTGAATTTTTTTTTTTGAAATTCTTCTGTGAAAATCTTATTTTACGCTTCCGTTCAAAATAAAACGAAACTCGTAAAAATTTTGATCGAATCATTAAATTTTGTTGGAAAAAGATATTTTTTATCATGAGTTGAAGAGTATCCCTTTAATCTCCTTAAGTATGATTTGGTTTAATTTTTATAAATTTATTTCGTTTTAAAATCACGGACTGAAAGAGTTTCAAAGTAGCCAATTTTAGGTGTTTTTATATCTGTCGGCGTTTAGAAATCGCTTAACTTAAAAATACGGAAAAATTTCACAAATTGACTCATTATCTTTTTATCAACAACAAACTTGATATCTCAAGTATTTTGGAAGTTATAAGGCACGAAACCCTTCTGGGAAAATCTTATTTTAGGGTTTAGTTCAAAATAAAACGAATCTCGTAAAAATGTTGATCGAATCATTAAATTTTGTTGGGGAGGGTCAAATTTTTTCTTTGGTCAAGAATAAAAATATTTTTTATCATGAGTTGTTGAATATCCCTTTAATCTCCTTAAGTAGGATTAGGCTTAATTATTATAAATTTATTTCGTTTTAAAATCACAGAGTGAAAGAGTTCCAAACTAGCCAATTTTAGGTGTTATTATACCTGTCGGCGTTTAGAAATCGCTTAACTTAAAATTACGGAAAAATTTCAAAAATTCACTCATTGTCTTTTTATCAACAACTAATAAAAACAAAATTAATATCTCAAGTATTTTGGAAGTTATAAGGTAAAAAACCCTTGGTATGCAAGTCTGATTCGCACTTGGCCGGTTTATATTTTAAGGTCCCATACATGATTTTTAGAGTTCTACTAAAAATGCCATGTGATTTAAATAGATATTACATTGTTTTTTCTAAGAATTTTCCTGATTCCTTTTCACTGGTCTTAGTATTACTCTTCGCCTCCCACACATTATTTTTTCTTTCGATCTAGGTGGGTATTTTCTGACTTCATTGCCAACTTTAAAACTTGTCAATTTTTTCCTGATTATTTAAATTCTTTATTTAAATAAAGTAAGGAAAATTTTAAAAAAATTTTTAGATTTTTTTGAAATTTTCATCACTTTATTATTTTTGTGAAACCTACCTAGAATTTTTTAGATTTTTATATTTATTAAAATATGTTTCACCGAGAACCTATACCATTCTCCCTTAACAAAATTCACTATTTGACTATATTATACTTAGATAAGATTATTTTTTAATGTTACTTTGCTGTTTTAAAATTTCCGTTTGAGGGCCATTTATAAAATACGTTGGCAACCAGGGGGGGGGGGGTATGCTTACCATGATGATATGTTACAAAGGAGGGTCTAAAAAAACGTGACGTTTGCACTTATCAATTTTAATTTTTTTCTTTACTAATCAGCAACAAATCGTTTATTAATGGGGGGAGGGGGGGCTAGCTTTTGTGACGTTATATTTGTTACGGGAGTCCCAGAAAATGTGACGCAGCGTGACGAAGGTGGTCAAAAAAAAGCGAAATTTTGCGTGACGTATTTTATGAATGGTCCCTTGGTATTTTAAAAATGATTTTTGAAGAAAGAATTTAATTAAGATAAAAAATCTAAGAATTTAGTAGAATATTTTTACATTGCATATCAGAGGGGTTCGTCCCCTCAGGAGTTGAACTCTAGAACTAGAACACTTGCCTAGCTTGTTAGTTCGACCCTCGAGACAAAAATACACTCTGACATGCAATATATTAAAGATAAGTTTTTGTCTCGAGGGTCGAACTAACAAGCCCAGGAAGCGTGTTGGTACTCGGGTTCAACTCCTGAGGAGACGAAGCCCTCTTAAATTCAATGTATAAAAAAATATTCTACTAAAATCTTAGCTTTTTGATCTTAATTAAATTCTTTCTTGATATATATTTGGTTTTCACCGTGAGTTGTATTTGTGAAAAAAAAATCGATCAAATTTTCAAAAAAAGATACTCAAACCTTCGGGTTAATTATTTTAATGATTTTTGAAGTTTAATAAAAAAATAATTAATTAAATCGCCTTTTGGATTTGTGATGTTTTGGTATATTTCATTTACCCTTTTATATAGCTATGCATAATTAAGTAGAAATAAATATAGCGAAATTTAAATTTATTTTGAAATACTAGTATTTCTTTTATAACTAAAATACTTGCAATTTATTCAGTTATTCAGTTTAATATTATCACATTTTTTCAAGCAATGATTTCCAGCCATGGAAGGCATCCTTGGTTGAATGAAATAAAAAAGTACAAATTATATATTTTGATACATTCTATTTTCGCAAAAAACAGAAGTAAATAAGAATTTACTTAAATTGATATTTATGTAATCGCAGACTAGTCATAAAAAAATTTGCTAAGTGCCATTTCCGTCGAAATGTGTTTTTTCTTTAAGAAAGGCCAATGTCAAGAAAATCCTCTTCATATAAGTTGCAGAAGTCTTTCTTTCTCACGTAAGAACACTCGGAGGGAGGGAGGGAGGGATTCAAAATACTTTTGAACTCAAATTAGACGTTTCTTCTTTTCATAATCCCTTACTGTACCTTGCAAAGAGAATCTGTTTAAATTAAAATAAATGAATGAGTAAAAGTAGGCCTCTTATATCACAGTAGATGAGTTCCATTAAAATATTGTGTTTTATGAAACTCTGCTTCAGGACGTCACACAACATTATAATATAAGTTATATCATGTGATGTGCATTGTGTGTTTAAGACTTTAATTCATTGTAACGAAGTGTTTTGAGTTTTTACCAAGATATGTAATAAGCAGAGACCGGATTCCTATGCAATTGCATATTTTGTTTGCCGCCACATATGACCCAGGGGATCAATTATCTATCCGAATCATGCATCTAGGATACTGTGGTTAAATTTTCTACTGCATATTTTTGCATATTTGAGTAATATTGCATAAAAGTGTATATTTGAAGAATTTTTTGTCAATAAATATTGCATATTTTGCGTAAAATGCAGATTTTTTAAAAGTAAGTTTTCGGAGAAAGAATGAAAAAATATGAATAAAACAAGGGGGACACCAATTTAAATTCAACAAATCTGTAAAAGGCCTCAATGACAAGAGTGTAGTGATGGACTACAAAGTAGGAGGTTGAATTACAAAGGATGTAAACGTAGCTACAAAACAACAACCCACTCATTTTTCTTTTTATTCAGTTGTGCTTTGATTTGAGTAGATACGTTCCTCTACACTAAAATGACGAAAAATTTCCAATCTTTTTCTTCCAAAGTAAAAGTGGGGGTTTTAAGCTCCTTTAAATTTGCCCCCAATATGTCTGTGAATGTGGAGAGCTCCTTTTCATCGTATACTTTACTTATGTGCTGTCTAAATGGGCTGTGTTCCCGGTGACAATAAATAAATGAAAATAATAATAATAATAATAATGAGAATTTTGTGCAATTTTTTACGCAATAAAAGTACATATTTGACACTTGGTGTCTATAGCTTACTTTATCATTTTATTTCTTTTATAGCACTCCTTCAAATATATAGTCTTTTTGTCTTCAATTTTAATTTTTTAGTCCATAAAAAAATTATTTTCCCATTTTTTACTGCATATATTTGATAAATTTTAATTTTCTCATTAATATATCAAAGAATAATTGATACATCAACAAGAATTATTTTGACCGCGCTGATTTGAAAAAAAGATATTTTTATCTCGCGAGACTACTGCGGATTACGCTATTGGAGTCTGCGGAGTATTAATTCTGGACCAAGAGAGAAAAAGATGTAATCCACTTAGCTACAATCCAACGTCATTTCGCGTATAGCCCGCTAGACATTCGGATGGATCACCGAGTGAATTTGAAATCTCAGATGTTATATACTCGATCTCCCAGTCCAGAGCGCTGGATCTATTAGCATGTATGTATTTGCATATTTCACCGTATTCTGCATATTACTTGCATATTTTAGCATTTTAACTGCATATTTTATGGAATATTTTGGCAGTTTTTACTACGTAAAAATCCGGGCTTTAGGAATAAGTTATTTTGTAGTTAATTTTTTTGCAATGAATAGTTTTAATAAGTAAATAACTGTCTTACATAAGGTTGTTAAATATACCATTTTATAAATGGAGGCTATATAAATATTTTTTTAAAACTAAGTAAAATTTAAATCCTTTTATAATCAAACTTTTCATCAGTAATTCAGATAGTTTATTCTACTAATTTTGAGATGGTTTTTAATGAAAAAAAAATGTTTTGATCTTGTCACAGAGTGGAGGATTATATTAAAGAAAAAAGCAAATTATACTTATATCCCACAAAAACCATTTGTTATGGAGACTTCAACGATCGGAAAAACAGCTCATCGCTCAAGCTACGGGATTTTCTCCTTGATTTTGAATTTTTAGCGTGATTTGTCCACCTTAGTAATTAAATAGAGGAAAGGGCCCAAGACAGGTTTAGAAAAGTTTATAGAATCTTAGTTAGTTACCTATGTCTTTGAACTAAACAAAATTTGAATTTTGGTTAATATTGGAATCAGCCGATTGTAAATTTTTAATAGTTCAAAGTTTAGATGATTCAATCCCAAAATTTATCTAATCCCACATAGTCTCAATATAAAAATAAATAAATAAATATAAAATTACTTTATGAAATTATTATTGGTTTTTAAGCTAATGTGCAATCAAAATTTGACCACAAGTAACAGGCATTAAAAAACTTCTTTAGGAACTATGAAAGATCTAAAAAATATATTTTTTTTCTGCAGGATTAAAATATATTCTTGTACTTTGGTAATGTAAAAATTGCAGAATATTTCTCTTAATATATATTTCTTCTCTGCAATTTTTACTTAAATAAATGAAATATTTACTAAGATGAAAATCTGAATTCTAGGGTTTGAAAATTTTCCTTTTTAAAAATAATTAAGTTAATAATATTTCAAAATAACTTGAATTATTACGAATTGTATTTTCGCGTATAATTTGCATTTGAAGTGATATTGTATCGTATTGTACAATAAACAAATAGTTTAAATCCTGGATTAGTGTTTATTTCATAATAGAAATATCAAAAAGTTGGAGCAGAATTTGGACATACCGGTTTGGCTTGTTTTTCCCTTATATGAAACTGCTTTGTTCAATTCTCTCGGTTAACAGAAAACAAGATATAAATTTTATTTCCTGCTTGGATATTGGCTTTTTAAATCGTGGAGTGATAAATATTTTTTTTTATGTAATAAAGAAACAGATACTAAAATCTTCTGATAATAAAAATAATTTAAAAAACTGTTTCATAAAAAAACGTTTATTTTTAAATGAAGTAAAAACCATTTTTTTCTTTACTATCCAAAAGAATGAATAAGCTTTATTTTTATTCCAAACATTCAACAGCCCTTTGCGATTAAATTTTATACTACGACAAAGGCACTCGATAACTCATTTATCCTTATGACTTTTAGATACTGGTATTACCATCCCAAATACGTCTTTCCTGCGACATTATAATCTTCAACCTTTCAAGACTCACCCACAAATACCTTCTACTCCTATCCAAACCCTGAAATTTATTTCTATTCTCTTTCTTTCTTTCATAATCCAAGCGTTCAACCCGGATTACAGGGGCTGCACCTTTTTGGTATATCTTCTATATATTTATTTATTTATTTATTTATAAATATAGGTACAGATTTTCTCTGTATCATTTCCAACTCATTACAAGTTGCTAAGACAACCCCGACTCCCCCAATTTCAAAATTCTTCCAAGCAAGGGTAGCGAAGTAAAACAATAATAAAGTACAGGCCAGCTTGCATTCGTTCAGATCGATACATCCCTTAACAATTTTTTTAGAGGCAAATAATATTTTTTAAAGTTCATTTACCATTTTTATCAGAAAATACAATTCTGATAAAACTCAACTTGAAACTTAAAAAGAAAACCCTTAATTTATATGTGATGGTATCAGAGAAAAGGGTCCTTATCTTCTATCAATTTTTTCAGGAATAACAAAAATGTGAGTTAAATGTGAGAATAATTTTTAATTACATATTTGAATTCAGCAACAAATTTTAATTAGGAATAGAATAATAGCTAAGGTAAAAATAGAAGAAATTACCTATTTTTGTCTTCTTAAAAATTGTCCAAATTTATACATCTATAACTCAAAACTACCTTTTTTACTTTTTTTTTTTTTTAATTTCACCGGGAACAAAGCCCATTTAGACAGCACATATGTAGAGTGTTAGTAGGGTTAGTGAGGGATCCGAGTTTTCAGCCGGTAGAAATTTTTATTTGCCAGCTAGGATCGAACCCTGGACCTCCACTTCAACATCGTCATAATCGATCGATGCCGAAGCGAAGCCAGTGCTGACTGAGCTACTCGACTCCACTTTTTTTTACTTTTAAATATTCAAAAATTCATAATTTAGGCAATTTTTGAAATTTTTGGTCAGGTCAAAAAACGTTTTGTTCAGTTGTTCATCTATAAACAAGAGATGCCATTATCTCGATTTTGACCAGGTGAAGATAATGGCCCTTTTCCCTGACATCATTCATAATATGTTTATTTGCATAAAGCAGAGAACAACCTCATTGATTTCTTTTTAGGAAGTTCAAACTCAATTAAGAAATTCTTCCCAAACAGAGAGTCGGAGAAACCAAGTTAGTAAAAGCCTGTAAAAATGAGAAATTGAAATGAGAAAATCCTTTTAAGCGAGATGGTCCTAATCGGAATCAGATTGGCCACCTGATTGAACCCCGACTTGGTATCCATATTGCATAATGAGTTCATGTATAGCTTGGACTAATTCCTTGAAATGGAATCTTTCGCCATTGCCATTGAGTTGAGGAGTTAATCGTAGTCGTTATAGCTGCGGTGAGATGTTGTTGCTCAAGCCGATTCAGAGGATCGCTTGGAAAGAAAACAAGTTGTTGCCTTTATTTGTCTCGAAATAGCCATAAAATTTATATATCATAATATCCACGGACACATGTGACACTATTTTCTATTTTTTTTCATTCAATTCCGAAAAAGGACATTTTTATTTCATATATTTTCAAGTCAATTTCGTAATCAAGTTAAATTAGTGTTAAACTAATTTAGATAATAATATATTTCGAAGACGATTAATAACGTTCATATTACGAAAGTCAGAAGCCATGGCTATTTAAAAATTAAAAAATATGATTGAGGCACTAGTATACATATATATACTTATAAAAGTAAATAAAAATATTAAAAAAGTCGACTTCAAATTGAAACAAAAATTAAAAATAAAAATCTTAATATAAATTTTAAGAGAGCAAGGGACCGTTCGTCACAACTTTAGCGCCAGCTGGCGATGAAAGTGTAAGCTTTGGGGGATGATTTATTAAACGTCCAAGACAAAGAGACTCGGTCACGCCTCCCTAGGCTCCGTGCACTCTTTTATCTATGATATATACTATAATACAATATTTTCCCCTATTTTCCCCAATTCTCCCAAATTATTTGAATAAATAAACATAAGAGAGCGCTACATTCGGCAGTAGTTCTGCCTCTATGTTTAACTCATGGTCCCTATTTAAATGAACGCAAAAATCTGTAGGCTGTACGCGGTTAACTACAAAAAAGTATACAAAATTATATTGATATATGCTAAAAATTAATTGTGACAAAAGTTCTTGATTAATGATTTAAAACCACTTTTTTAATTTTATATCTGATTAATAAAAACTATGTAATAAAATGTCCATTAAAATAAAATATCTTGTTTTTAATTTAAATTACCTATTCGTAAATAAAATTTAACAATTTTACTTATGGAAAGTGGTGTAGGTTTTAGGTGAAACATGATGTTAGTTAATAGAGTAAAGGGTGTGTAGTTTCACAGTGAATGAAATAAAACTCAAAGAGGCTTATACAAACTCAATATATTTCGGATTATTAGTCCATATATTGAGTTTGTATAAACCTCTTTGAGTTTTATTTCATTCACTGTGAAACTACACCCTTTACTCTATTAACTAAAATTTAACAATTAAACTTTAACTAATATAACACATTTTAATAAAACTAAAGTGTTTTTGTTGGGGCTACGCATAGTTAATGACACACAAAAAGGGGTACGTGGGTTTAAAAATTATGAGAACCCCTGATTATGAAATTAATTTCTAAAACAATAAAAATACTTTTCTTTGTGGATGGTTATTGGGTACTTGGACATAAAATAAAATGAGAAGTTAAATTTTCAAATTGTTACTACGTTTCACTGTATATTTTTCTACTTCCTAAGGCAATATTTGAACTTAACCTCCTTGAATATTGCCTGAGAAAGCAGAAAAATATACTGCGAAAACGTAGCAACAATTTGAAAATTTAACTTCTAATGTTAAGTCTAAGTAGTCAATAACCAGCCACAAGAAAATATTCATGGACGATAACAACACCAATAAAAATATTATCTTTTATTATTAAATGAGCAATTCTTATATATATATATATATATATATATATATATATATATATATATATATATATATATATATATATATATATATAAAGATTTCGTTAAAAATTGGTGTACTTATCAAGTCTCATGAGTTATTAGTCGTGTATAAATTTTAATCACATTGAAATAAAGGAAGGGGGTGTAAATTAGTCATGTCGTAAAATAAATATTTTAATCATTCATATCTCGTCTTTGGTAAGTCGCAGTCTTGAAATTTGAAAGTTAAGCTATCTAGAGGCTACTAGAAGTACCACAAGATTTTGGCTAAAATAGAAGTACCGGAAGTTGATGTTTACGTACGTAAGAATGTACCTCCCTGCGTTTCGCGACCATAAATCTTAGAGCTACGAAATTCGAAACTTAATCTCGATATAGACTAGAAGGAGTAGAGCAAGATTCTGGTTGAAATCGGAACACCGTAAGTAGACATTTACATGAAAGATTTTTCGTTTTTTTTTTTTATTTTCTCGAAAACAGAACTAACGATTTTTTTTTTAAATTGGTGTACTTATCAAATGTCATGTGTATAGATTTTAATCCGGTTGAAATAATGGAAGGGGGTGTAAATTAGGAGTGTCGTAAAATAAATATTTTAATCATTCATATATCGTCTTCGGTAAGATGCAGAGCCTTGAAATTTGAAACTTAAGCTATTTATAGTCAAAAAGTTATCGAGCATCGCTCGGTGCTCCAGGCACTACTAAATATAAATGAATAAATTTTTAAGATTTAAAATAATCTATTTGAGAGCTCTACAATTTATCGTCTCAATAAATAATTCAGACCGATCTTTTAGACCACGATAAGACCATGAACAGCTCCGCGGTAGGCAGCTAGTTTAAAACTAATTGATAATTTCGAAGAGATTGTACACCGCTAATTATCTAAAGAAATTAACTTTATATAAATTTTTATATTTTAATCCAATATATTTACAAAATATTTATTATACTAGGAAGAAATTCTACTAAGACCACCAGGTAGATTATTCGTTTACTAAACTTGGGTGGGCATGGTATCCTCAACACTTGCAGAGTTTTTTTCCTTTTCTCTTCATTTTTCACTATTTTAAGAATCTATTTTTTGTCTCTTCCTTTTACAAATATTTTCTTAAAAATAAATGATCTAATTATCGTGAATTTTGCCGCTCATATGTATACCTTGAGAAAAAATTCTCTGATGCCAATGTCCCTTCCTGTTTACCAATTTCGTTTTCGTTTTACGTTCCTCAGGCTAATCAGACCAGGAGACAGAAATGCCAATGTCTTTCGTTTTCCGTATTGAATTTCCGAGAGAGAGAAAGAGACAATTTAAAAAAAGAACAAACTATTATTTTTTCACGAAGTACTTTTTATTCCAGTTAAAAGTTGAAAGCCTTGACATTAATAATAATAATGAATAAAATCGAAATCAAATAAAAAGTAAAATGCATATTTTGCTGTCGGTGATTTTCATATTTATAGTTATAATAACTATAAGTTCGATTGGTGAAATCTCCTTCTTATAAGGTTTTTTATTTATGTATAATATCAAGTTTCATTACCAATCATTGTCAAGTGTAAAAGGAATTTCATTTCTCAAGTGTAGAGAACCGGCCAACGCCCCCAATTACAGAGCTGCCGATTCCAATTTTGTGCTGAATTTGAATTAAATATAGATCAAGGACCATTTAAACACGAAAATTACCACAAATGTCATTCAAATTTAACATAAAGTGAAAGAATTTTTAAATGTTTATAAGTAATATTTGTTATATATGAAGCATCTTTGGAAAATTTTACTTTTTACACAGCAGCTTTTTTATTATTATTAAACTAGCTGCTCCAGACGTGCCTTCGGCACGTCTTCTGCACCTAGACACTCTGGGTGGGTTGCCCTGGCGGGTAGCGTCTCGAGACGGCCAAAAGTTTTCTTTTTAATATTTGTTTAACGCATTGGCTAAGCACGATCACTATCTGACCAATCAGAATCGTTCTAATAATTTAACGCTTTGCCATTGGCTATGCACTGGTCAATCAGATCGTTTGGATCATACAAACATATACATACATACTTTTCCATTTTATATATATATATATATATATATATAGTGATGTCAGTGCTGCCCAACATCAACACGAAGTGGCAACATTAACAAAACTACCATAACAGCGCGTTATACCATATATCATTATTCTAAGCGCCTCTATACTAAAATGTAAATTACATTTATTTGCAAGCCACATGTGTGAAGAATACTGAAATTTCTCTTGATTTTTCTTAATTATTTTGGCCGTGCTATCAGGACCAGATCTAGGGGGGGCATGGGGGGTCCGAGCCCGCTGCAGAAAATTTTAAGAAGTGGCACATTTTGTGAAGCGAAAATTTTTTGTAATGTAATTTTAAAATGCAATGGTGTTAAAATTTAAATGATTTATTTTTGACGCTATAAAACTATATGGTTGTTTATTATAGCCCATTTACTATTTTTTATCAAATTTTACTTGTTTTATATAGTATTTGACATAGAGTAATATAGAGTGGAAGGCTACCGTATATAGAAAAAGCGCTCTCTAGCGACTGCAGGGCGAAACCTCTTAGTTCTTAAGAGCTATCCAAAGATCATAGAACATTCAAAGCCTTTGTCATAGATAAAAGATACCCTTTATGTTATATATACTATATATAAGCGTATTTTTTACTCTTGATAATGCCACCAAAATGTGCCCCGAAGAGAGCGGTTTCAGCCATTTTATTGCCCAATGGTTTCGCCCTGGACTTGCCAGAGAGCTCTGTAACTCGTATACGCTAAAATACATTGGCTCCTTATGGAGCCTTCCACTCTATATTACTCGGTATGGGGGGGAGTAGGGGCAAATTCAAGCTTGCCCCCCCCCCCTGAAAAAAACCTAGATCTTGCCCTGCCTGCTATTAGAAATTAGTACAAATCCAAACACTGTTTTTTTTTTAAGTATAAAGTAATATTTTCTAGCCGTCAGTTTGTTGCAGGAAATTGACATTGTAGACATGAATTAATTTTTCGTAAATATTTTATTTTTATTCAAGGTAATTTCCTCTCCAAGACAATCGGTATCATTGACCATTTTCAAAATATTTATTTGCTTTATCATTTCTTTTTAAAGAAAATATTTTTTCAAATTTTCATTGATAAATGGAGAATTTCTCCTGAAACTTCTGAATTTTTAATAAACGTTTCTTCTATAAAAGGTTAGTATTTATTTATTTATATATGACCATTAGGTTTCACTTAATCCGATCCAATATGGTATCATCAGCAACATATAATTAAAGTTTGAGATCTATTTTGAATAATAACTAGTTACAAGTCTAAGGGTAATATAAATTTGGGTCGAAGCTATCTTACTTAAATCGTGAGCAAAAGCTTCAAGTGCCTATGTTGAACTTTCCTATTGCATAATGTAAATTGAATAGGAACATAAAAAAAATCATTTATGGTTATGAATATTGAAAGGATGCTTAAATGAAGCAGAAAATAAAAGAGAGTGGGACACAAATTGGTTTTTAATTTTCCAAAAAAAAAAAATTGATTAGCTAAGAGAAATTAAATTAATTTATAATATTTTCCATTAAATTAAAAAATAACTTTTAAGTAATAAATATTCTTATATTAGAGATCATTAATAGGTACTTTTAAAAGAGAGATTATTAATTGATCGTTATAAATATATAAAAATGTAATTAATATAAATTGTTTAAATTACATTGTAGACTACTGGTTTATTGCATCCGGCCCGAGTTCAGTGATGCTTGATTGCATCTCATTGGATTTAACAAGAAAAACAAGATTATTCAAAATTTTCTCTACAGAAACAGATAAATATTTCAAAATTATAGATTTCAGACTGGAACTCGCTCCCTGCCACCGTCTTCCCCGCGACTTATAATCTTCAGCTGTTTAAGACCCGTATCCACAGTTACCTTCGACCCCTATCCAGCCAAAAAAATTCCCTCTTCTTCTTTTCACGATGGAGGGGCCAACCCAGACCTTTAGGAGTTGCATCTTTTTTATGTAACTCCTTCTCTCACCATTTTCATTAAAAAAAATCCTGCTTCGGTATTTGAATTGTTTATTAAAATAAAAGTTTTGATTGAAACCAAAGAGATGGACTGTAGTTATGATGAGATGTTCTCGTCAGAATGAACAACGTTTCGATTCGTTGTAATTTTGGACTACATTGAATAAAGAAATTTAGATAATGATTTGTTCAAAATTCATTCTGTTATAGAAATAAGTATGTCCTGTGTTCGAACCATAATTCTATAGTTGAATTTTGTCTGCGATACGCCATGTCTTGAATTTTATATTTTTATTAAGAAAAGTATTTTTGAGATATTTAATTTGTATTTTAATCGAAATATAAAAAACTTGTTCAAGATTTACTTTGAAAACTTTTAAGTACAGTTTATTATTCAAAGTCTGCAAAATTTAATCTTGTTAGCTACAACGGTTTCACTATTTATGAAAAAATGTTCTTCTATTTTTTTTTTTTTATCTCCTGAAGATGGGTTAGTCACCCGAAATATATATATCGAGATTAAAGATTCTCTAAAAATAAATTAATTTTATTTTTTTATATCTTAATGTGAAACCTACCAAGTATCTTTATCCAATAATTTTAAAGTTCTTCTAATTTTCTACATTCGATGTTCTTATTCTAGAACAAAGGTCCCCAAACTACGACTCTCGGTCCAAATTAGGCCCTTGAAACTTTTCCATCCGGCCCGTGGCTATTACAGAATTAATTCACAAATATTCACTATATTAAATATTAATGCCATATAATTGCTTATTATTAATATAATTTCTGTATAATATGTGATATCCTGTTTTTCCATAGTTTTCAATGTTCACCTGTGGCCCTATCTCTAAAAAAGTTTGGGGAGACCTGATCTGGAACATCCAAAATCCTATCTTTCTTTGTAGTGGATACAAACATTTTAGCCCCTGAACGAATTTTCTTGAGTAATCGTTAGTTCTCAATCCAGGCAAACAGAAGAAATGTTTAAAAATTTTCCACATTCCATATATCGATAAGGAAAAAAACTCGCGATGCAGGTAAGCAAATCAATGTCTAAAATAAGATGGATCAGTCGGGATCAAGAAATCTTCATCAGAAGATGATTCGCGCTTAAATACGCACTGAGTTTACCCCTTAAAGACAGAATAAATGTAGAAAACGAAAAGCAAAAACTATGAATAAATAGCCAAAGTAAAGTAAAAGCTTTAAAACCAGTCTCATCAGAACTAGAACTAGTAAATTTTTCAATTTTCTATACTTGTTTACTATTTATAATAAACTGCGTGGGATGCGAGCGACATCAGTGAAACAAGGCCGGATGTAATAAACCCTGTAGCCTACAATATTCTCATCTCAGCAGATTTCTCATCCAAAATCTAGTCGTACTTTGGTGGTAAATAATTTAAAACAGTTACTGGACTAGGCAGGTTTCGTCTGCCAGCTGCAGTGTTGAATTAACTTAATTGTTTGTTAGTTCTATTATCCATGCTGTTTGTAAGTTTTCCTTCAGTCTCTGTTTTTATTTGCCTTTGAACCTATTTGGATTACGAAAAACACAATAACTTAACAAATTAAATCGCTAAGAATGATCGTTTTGGTGCTAAAAACTAAGAATTTCTTAAACAAAGAATTGATTATATTTTGGATTTTCTAGCTCTACCATAGAACTTCAGGTTAGAAAATGATAAATAATTCATTTGTCATATGAGATCTATCGAACAATTGTACCTGTAGACCTGAAATATGACACAAGTTTGTATTATTAAACTGCACCTCTCTGTCAAATTTCAACAACGATGAAAAATCGTCGAAACACTAAAATTTACAGAAAACTTAAAAAAGTTTTCACTATTTCATTTGATTTAAATTAAACCTATTATATAAAAGTTACTAACTGAATGACCCGTCGATCCATTGAATACAATACTTTGGCCAGCCCGAAAGGTACGCAATGATTATATAATATCTTCCAAAATACTTGAGATATCAAATTTATTGTCAGTTGACGTTCGTAAGAAGATAATGAGCTAATATTTAGACTTTTTTTTAAATTTTTATTTAAATATTTGACTGGAATCGGACTGTTACAATAATAATCTAAAAATGTACACTTTCGGTCTCCCAAAGTATTCTATAAGCCTAATTTCAGTCTATCACACCGTCAATTTAATGAAAAATATATTCTAATGCTATTTAATAAGATATTTACAGGAATACTTTACAGTCTATGATAAAAAAACATTTTTTGTATTCGACCCCTCCCAATCATCTGATTAAAATTTTAATGCGATTTTTGAATTGGGAGAAAATTAATGCCCATAAATTAAACATTTTAAGTTTGTTTCTTATTTAGCTTACGATGCATTGACAGACGGACATACATACTTTGTAGTGATACTAATAGTGTCCGGTTTTATTTCCGAGCGGATCCATATTTAGGTCTTTACAAAGGTCTGGGATACGCAGTCTGCAGTTCTTCTTAGTATCATTAATAGATGTCTTTTGATTTTAGATTATATGAACGAATTAGAATGAAGCTCACAAGCGTATTTATAAATTTATGTTATGTAATATGTATGTAATTGATCAAATTTACACCATCATCTGCTGATGACTCCTAAAAATCTAACATAATAATATAATTAATGTAAATAGGGAAGACTGAATTTTTTAACTCTCTAGTCTACACCATATTTTTTAATTTCTATAACCCTGGTCTCTCTAAGTTTCATAATATTAAATCATTTAATCGTATTTAATATATATTATTAAGTAAATTATTATAGTTTAACACTAATTGAGCTTGATTACAAAATTGGAATAAAAATATATGAAATACAAATTCCTTTTTTTAGAACCGAATGAATCACTAATATTTGCAGAACGAGTATTTTTTCCTTCAATTATATTTCTATTTTATAATATTTTACTTTAATAAACAGAAAATACTCTCCCCTTTTACTATTTTGTTTGTTATGTTTTTAAGTAAAAAATGATCAGAATGTTGATGTGTATAAATTTTAAATTATCTATAATAAATAGCTTGGCGAATAAAAATGTTTCGCAAGTTTTCAAAACCGAAACACTTGTGATCAACATGAATAATCGATCCTGGCTAGCTTTATATAACTCAGCGTGAGGTTTTAGGGCACCTGCGCCAATCGGCCAAGTCTCGTAAAAGCCAAAAGCAGATCTATCTTGGGATTAGCATCCAGTGATTAATCTCAAGAATTTTTCAACCATAACACATAGTTTTCCATGGATTTTTTCCCATACAAATAAATTATTTATTTTTTTTTTTATAAAAATTTTGAAGGGGGAAGCTTTATTAAAGAGATCTTTGATTTCACCATAATTTTTTTTTGTACTTAACTATGTGAAAGTATTATAATCAATCATGCAGTTCACAAAATTGGTATTCTCAAAAATCATACATGACGATCCGATTCTCACGACTTTTTTTTTTGGGGGGGGGGCTTAAAGTCTTAGGTTCAATTAATTTTTTTCTACGAAAATTATTATACCTCATTTTGAAAAATCTAATAAAATATTCGAATTAAGAAATTTAGTTAACCTATAAACGGTTGATGAATAAACAAAGAAAAATTTTTCATTTTTTAAAAAAAATGTTTTAAACTCTGAAGAACATATAATGATCTTAGAAATAATATAAGTATATGATTTTTTTCTGGCTTATAACATTTTTTTAATATCCATATTTATATAGGTATATAATTAGCAAAAAGGGAAATCTTTCGAGGCTCGTAACCTATCAGGTACTGAACATTTTAGTGATATAAAAAATTTTGATAGTGAGTCGTGTAAAGCTGAAAACTGGTATGAAGGTTTAGTTTATTAATCTAAACTTGTGCGTCAAATTTCAAATCATTAGTTACAATCGTTTGATGATCAGATTTTTTACAATATTTAGCATTTTTAAACAGTTCTAAAGCTCTTCTGTGTTTTAAAAATGCAAAAAATTTTGCACTAGAGCCAACTTTAATATACATTTTTGTTTTTGAGTTATTGTAAATATATAGTAGTAACCTAGACACACAGACAGAAAGAAAGAAAAATTATCTTTGTAAATTTAAGAAAATTTCAAAATTTTAAATCTATCCTAAAAGAATATAATTTTTTTTCAGGGATACAATATTTTTATGCATACAACTTTTATATTTATTTGTTGTGTAACAGAAATACAATTAAAGAAGACAATAAAAGAGTGTGTATTCTGCTGGAAAAATAAATTTTTAATTTATTTATAACGATACTAGTTCAATTCCTGCGAAACAATTGTAATAGTAGACTGATGAAGAGGACAAAGCGCTCGAAACTACCCTAGTAGCACAATGATTCAAACTATATAGTAACTTCTTCTTCGAGTGCCATACCCGAAACGGGTGTCTGCGCCTCTCCACATATACCTGTGCTGAGTGTGTTTAGTTGTTTTACACAGATATACGGGACCTACTTTTTAACGCCGGTTCCGAACGGCTAATTTGGAGAGGTCACTTGGCAATTATACTCTTGGTAGGTTGCCATTACTTTCCAAGAAGAGGCGACTGCAAATATCTATCTGCCAAGACTCGGTCTCGAACCAGCGATCTTCGAGTCAGCGACCCAGCACTCTAGCCACTGACCCACAGTTGTCTCTATATAGTAACTACGTAGTGCCTATATAGATTTTGAGAATCTGTATAGGCATTATATAGTTACTATATAGTTTGAAACATTGTGCTACTAGGGTATAGTCTCGTTATAAATAAATTAAAAATTTATTTTTTCAGCAGAAGACACACTCTTTTACTGTTTCTTTCAATTTATAAAAATTTCGCTAAAGAAACTTTCAAGGAAATGCAATTATTGTAAGAGGGAACAGGTGTATTATAATGTCATGTGGTATGTTTTAAGTCACGCCAGATCTCCACTAGAAAAGCAGACTTTACTATCTAAGATAAAGTTTTCCTAGAACAGGCAGAAGCTGACAAATAATAAGTTTAAATTTATCATTTATAGCTAATAATGTTATTAGTGAATTGTATTATTATAATAACCTCCTCTAATAAATAAATTATGTTAATTATTACGAAAGAAATATGATTATATAGAGTTGAAATTAAGAAGTGATTAGTAAAGATGTTGATCCTCCTCCTCAGGCTTACGATGTCCTTTTACAATTTTATGGTCAAATTAGTCACGGAATCTCATTTACTTATGAAGATGTTTACCAAATGAGTACATAAACAAAGCTCAAAAACAAGGAAATAAAAGCTCAGCTGCAGAGTCTTGGAGATGAGATTAATTTTTGTTTTCTATTTGAACATGTCGATGTGCAAAAGCGAAGGATTGTAAGCAAGAAACGAACAAACCATGCATTAAAGTCTAATGTGAGTTGGCTGTGTGCGTGCGCCTCTGTGTGTGTGTGGATAGGAGATCTGGTTCTGGCCACCCACACACTGACAAGGTGTGCCCGGGGAGGGCATTTGCATGCAAACCTCGGCTCGTGCAGCTTTTTAAATATTTAAAACTCCAGTCAAGTGAGACAACACTTGCTGCGGAGACTGTACAAACACATTTGGGTACACTCGCCCAGATTCCTGCACAGACCATACTATTTTTTGATTTATTTATTATCTCAAATTACTTTCTCCCTCAGTGTATGGATAAAAATTAATAAGATAAATTTTACTTTTTTTTGGGAAATAAGCAATATTTAATAAGATAGTAGACCTAAGTGGCTCATAGCTTGTTTAAAAATAATGATCCATATTTTATAAAATGTCTACTAGTTAATGTTCAAAATGCTAAAATAGTCCCTCGGCTATATATTTCAACTACATAAGAGCAGCCCTATTATCTTCATTATTTATATAATTCCTTTTAGAAATAAATAAATAGAAATTGCATTTAACGTTTTGCATAATTAACTTCAATACATGTGTTTTCTTAACCAATAAGATGTTATGCAAAAAAATGGAACTTTTTTAAGACTCACTACTTTTTCAGCAAATTTCGGTGAATTAGCAAACAGTATAAGCTACTATAAAGCAGAACCTTAACTCAGATATGCAGAATGAAGCCTATTAATACAAACTGTTTGTCAATTTTCAGCTCGTTAGTTACAACCCCTCAAGAGCTCTCCTTTAAAAATTGGATTTTTTCAAATTTTCTGCATTATTCACCTTCTAAAGCCAATTGAGTGTCCTTTATGAAGTCCTGAAGATAGTTTTATACCCCGAAATATATATTCGTGCTAAACAAGCATCTGATCCTTTATTTATGTGAAACCTACCTAGTATTTTATAATTTAAATTTAAAAAAGTTTCAAAAAATATTTTTTCAAAATTTTCTTTACTTTAAAGCTAATTAGCCTAAACTGCAAGTAGTTATTTGTTTTGGAAACACGAAGATATTGACAATCAAAGTGAACTTTCTAGGACCTTGCATTCTGGAATTATCATGTGTATTGCAATCCAGAAAAATCATACCTGGAAATAGATTATGATTAAGCATATTTCTAAACACCAATAAGGGGAAAATGTTATATATATGCTAATTCAATAATAACCCGAAAGTGCGGCGAGTGCTTAGGTACTAATAAAATGCTTGTTTTCAGAAGTAAGACTGAAGGTGTTGAAAGTTATCGCGCCTTTTGGTTTAGAGGGGCGTAAATCCTCAAAGGCTGCTGTGTTTAAACTGTATGATTTATAGAATGCGTTTCGATAGTACTGGTTTGATTATCTGTCTAATTAACGTTATACATATATGAAATCCTGTAAAGAAAATGGAGGGAAGGCAAGGGTAGTGCTCTTCAAAAGAGTATGAAACAAAAGGTAAAAAACAATTAACGTTTATATATAAATTTGTGCCAATTTTGAACAGAAGGAACAGCCTCGAAATGTATTTGATAATATCAATATCCCTATAGTTTTTTTCTGATAGTAAATTTATAATAAATCTAAATACATTTTTATAATTATTTCATAAAATAAAATTTATTTTTTACATAACTACTTAGAGCAGTCTCCTCTAAAAAAGAAGACTATCAAAAAATAAATAAATACCTAGAAGAAACTTGTTAGTGAGCTTATAACTATGAAAATTAAAAAGTTATTGATAGTAAAAAAACATTCACAGATAGTCATGTTAAATAAGAACTCAAATTTATTTTTAAATAGTAGATATTAAATTTGTCAATAGTAAATACATGTTTGAAATTTAGAAAGAAAAAGAGAAAATAAAAAAGTTGAGATTTTTTTTTGAAATTATCGCTGGATATGCCGTTGTCAAGTTTTTCGGTAAAGCGTGATGTAACGTTGTTTAAACAATCATGTATATGTAAATATAGCACAAGCGAAGGCTGAAATTTTTACGACGTTGTGGTTGTCGATTGTCATATTGTTACAAAATTAGATATTCATTTAAGTGAAAATAAGCAAAGCAGGAAATCGCAAATGACCCTGAATATGTTCACGTAGAGCCAAGTAACTAGTTTGGCGACGACTTTTAAAAAAGATCAAACTTTTTTCAAGGTTTGTCGAAAACACACACATACACACATATATATACAGACAGAAAAAGAGATTCACTAAATCAATATTTACTTCTTGGTGTATGCATGATAATTCAATTAACTTTTCAGTCTAAGTAATTTTAATCTCAAGTCATTCAGGTACTTTATATTCTTTTTTTTTCTTTAGCAAAATCAATGTTACTCTACTGTAGAGAATTACTCGGTCGGTACAAGCATGGGGGCACTAGCGGAATATTTAATATGTTCAGAGATTTTCAATTTATTTTTTGATGAATTTTTGTTTAAAAATCTCTGGAGAAAAACATTTTCGAAGAGGAGTACCTACTATTTCCACGATTTTAGAAGAATGAAAACTCGTAGAATGTTTTGGTGCGACAATGTTTATTTTTCCAAAATAAGGAACTCGTGGGATTGTAGATTTAGAACTTGGGAAATTAGAAGTAGTTTCCGAGTAGGAGGACTATTATCATAAGTCGCTTCGAATATTATGGACCGATAAACTACGTAATGAGGATGTTCTGACACGAATGGGAACACAACTTTGAGCTGATGCTATCTTAGATAAATTTCGTCTTCTTAAATTAGTGATCCAAGGCAAAATAGCAGGAAAATATCTACTAGAAGGAGAAGAACATTA
Source organism: Forficula auricularia (assembly GCA_024734495.1). Taxonomy (NCBI): domain Eukaryota; kingdom Metazoa; phylum Arthropoda; class Insecta; order Dermaptera; family Forficulidae; genus Forficula; species Forficula auricularia. The sequence goes on along the minus strand of JALMQS010000118.1, from coordinate 1,933,769 downwards.
TAGCTTAAAAACCAGAGCCAATGGTTCGGCCCTAGTTCAGTGTCCCTCTTTAGAGCAGCAGTATCGAAAGTGAGGATTGCCATAATGGTCTCCAACCTTCTAGAAGGAGAAGCACGGGATCAACAAGAAGAAGCTTCAAAGTTCCATTTGAAAAATGCAGAATAAATTGATTTAAAGGTATAGAACGTTTGTGGTTTATATGCTGAAATTTGGCACCTAAATTTATATTAATAAACTGCATTTCACAGCCGAATTTCAGTTTTTTAGCTCTAAGTTTTTACTAATAAAAAAAAACATTAACATTTGTTGAAAATTTATCGACTTTTCACTGTTTTGATTATCATCATATCAAAAGGTTTACAGTATTATCACTGGTTTGAGAACTCTACTCTTTGATTTGTTTCACCTGTCGAAAAGTCCCAAATTGATGTCCTTCCTTATCTAGAGAAAGTATTAATCGGTCTTTCTCTAACTCTATTACAATCTAACTTCCCTTTCAAAACATCCCTCAGCAATCCTCTGTATCTCAACGTGTAATCATCCCGAAGGGTGAAACGCTACCTAATATCGTGTACACCTACATCCACTTCCACTTTCATTTCCAAGTAGAAGACAATAGATGAAAGGGCATTATCTAATGAATTCCAAAATAATTCCACATAATTCCAAAGACGGTGTACACCTAATTCCAATCGCGGTTCTCCCCTCGATTCATCCTATCATCTGAGCTTACATCTTCTTCAGATTCATCCAAAATTTAGCTTTTCTCTAATTCTTCCCAAAACTGTTCAAATGTAATTCTACCATATTCTTAAATAATACATTTCAGTGGCTTCCAGTCTTCTTTTCTGACCATCTTTTATAGTTCATAAGGCACGACTTTCCACTAGATAAAATCTTCAGCAGCAATTGCTTATTTTCTATGCTAATTGATGAGGAACATGTTTCGAATTAAACCTTAGCTAGGGTCAGGTTAAAAAATTCAATAAAATTTCAATTTGCAAATATTAATTAAAAAAAAAGTATTCCGCCTCTACTTTTAAATACAAAAGAAGTTATATAATCCATAAAAATTTGCATGTGTCAAGCTGCTTTCTTGTCGGTCCCTTTCTTAATAAGATTCCATAACAAGATCCTCTACAGGTTAAAGTACAATAGGACAATTATCCTAATAAATTATTTGTCTTTTTTTTAAATGACATCATCGAAACGAACACCATTAAAAAGCGGGAAGAGAAAAGATTACTGTAATTGATAGTATTGAGATCATCCAACAATTTAAATGATTAAATCATTGAATTAAATTCATAAAACAACAACAAAAAACACTAGGTTGTGATTAATTAAGGGCCTTGAAAAGAGAATAAGTAAATAATTTTCCATTTATTCTACATTAAAATTTAATGTTTCCGATTCTATCTAGCTACTTCCTGAATAATTAGAAAAAAATTCTATTTCGGTTGATTATTTTTCATTTAAAATAATTCTCAGGTGATTAAAAAATTTTTTGTAAAAATAATATTATTAAAGAAATTGTTTAGATTGTTTTTTGAAAATGTCGCACGAAATATATTAAGCTAGCTGTAAAAATTATTAAATTTATTATTATATTATATTATATTTGTCCTGATCAGATGTCAAAAGAGAAGCATACTCTACAGGCTAAAGGCAGGAGTTCAAGCCTTGCTCTCTAGGATGGTCCTATTATTTTGGGTATTTTCGAAATTTTAAGCTAAAATGTTTCTAAATAAATAAAAAAAATATACCTCAAGTTTCAAGTCTCTATCTCAATTTTAACCTTTGCAGAACAGCGATGCAATTTTCCCTTCTACAATAACATGGGGTTTTTGGGATTGAACGATCAATTTTTTATTCCGGCCAAAGTAATGCTTCAAAAATTTTAAAACTATGTAGACTTTATCCTTATAATAGTAGCTATCCTTCAGAATTTTTACAGATTTTTACCTATTATAATTTTGAAGTTACAGCTAGATAAAATTCTGCTATATCTTATTGTTAGCAAGTTATAGACTCCAAAATTTAAATAGCTAAAAATCTGTAAAAATTCTAAGGGATAAAATCTAGATAGTTTCAAATTGTTTGAACCATTATTTAAGCTGGAATAAAAAATTGATCTTTCAATGCTCAAAACCCCATATTACATCGCTGGGGGGACAGGTTAAAATTGAGTTAGACTTGAAACTTGGGAGATATTTTCTTTTATTTATTTCGAACCATATGAGCCTCTGTCAGCGTAAAAATTCGAAAATACCCAAAATAAGGACCACCCTATTGCTCATGGCAAAAATTTGACTAGATACCATATAATTCGGTTACTGCTTTAATGCTACAAACTCTTAAAAAAGTATCATACTAGGTATATAAAATTTGGATAAATGAACTGTAGTATACGACGGCAAAACAAAGTTTTTCTTCAACTGTTAGCATATTAAGAATAATTCAGCTTGATAATTAGCTAAAACCACATACTAAGATTATTCTTTGTGTACCAACTGATTCATGTAATAGTTTGACTTTATACCCATAAACGTAGGTTGATTATAAATTTTCACAAAATATATGCAAAAATTATGCGAAATTGTTTTGTTTTTGTTAATTCATGATAGGTACTGTTACTTGATACAACGTCCTCAAGTGTATAGAAAATGGAAAATGAATGAAAGTTATAGCTTATAATTAAAATGAAACGAGAAAAATAAAAATGTCTATAATTGTGTTATTTGATGAAAATTATTTGAATCTGAATGGAAGTGTTTTCCTAATGCTTATCACTAAAAACTTAATTATGCAGATAAACACTTGAAAAAGGAATAAAAGATTTTGTTTCTTTTCGGATAGCGCCTATTAAATTGATGAACAAACATACCACATCCTTCGAGTTAAACAAAATTGGAATTAAAATACAAATAAATAAGATGAGGAATAAATTTATAAAGAAATAAATTAAAAAGCAATTAGATAAAATTAAAAAATGTATTTATTTTTATCTGCCTATTATTATAAGGCCGAAGACAAAAGAACTTTCCAGTGGGCATTTATATGGGCAAAACAACAGAAAAGTGTAACACTTTCGTGTCCTGAAGAAAATAAAAGTAGATTATGAAAATGTTCGTAGATAAATAACTTTCTTTTATTATATTATTTTTTTGTATAGAAATAATATGCGTGGATTGGGGCCGTAAATTACGTCACATACTTAGGGGGAGAGGGCATCTCAGATTTGTGACAAAATGTGACAAGGGGGCCTGGGGATTTGAAAAATTGTGATGTTAAATTAAAAAATTTTAAAATTTTAAAATGTATTTTTTAGTTTTGAAGTTATTATTATTCCAACCTGAAAAGTATAGTGTGACGTCACAATTCAGGGTGGGCTCAATGAAAATGTATCACAGGGGGAGTGGGGTCTAAAAACTTTGAAATTCATCTGACGTAATTTATGTACGGCACCATACTTTGAAATAGTTTTTTCGAAATACAATAAATCCGACTAAAACTATTTAGAAAAATAATTAACGAATGAGATTATTAGCCTCACATCCAACCCCTTTTAGTCGCCTTCTACGACAAGCAGGGGATACTGTGGACCTATTCTACCCCCGGTCCACAGGGGGGAATATATTAATATTAGTCTAGACTCTAAGGTCGTCCAAAAATACTGAATAACGAAAATGTAATATATTTGGAGAAATTAATTATGTTTCAAAATATTTAGGACTGAGTAGTATTTGTGAGTGTTGAGATATTTATTTCTGTATTGTCTTAATAAAAAATCAAATAAGAAGATCAAATTGGAATTTCATTTTTAGCTGTTTTATATTGAGATTTAACAGCTGAATAGAATTTGTTTTAAATCTAACGAAGCAAACTTGAAATTTTTCGAGAATTTTTCAAAAAAATAAGCAATAAATATCTTTTAAAATCGCACTAATTTCATTATTTTTTCAAAAATAGTTAAAATTAAAAAAAAAACATTTATTTACTATACTATGCTTTAATCTAGGCTTCAACATCGTGAATTGGCTTAATTATTTTCCCCAAAATAGTTTTAGTAGCTATATGTATTTGTGGTATTTATAAAAACACAAAGCAAATAACAAAATTTATTTCAAGATACATTTTACCCTACAATCCAATTCTAGTTAGTTTTTCTAGACACTAATTAATAGGTACACATTGATTTCAATTGATTTATCAAAATTTTTAAAAGCACATAAAAATAGTCGAAATTGATAGATAGGCCTAATATTAAAAATTAAAAATTAAATCTCAATATCGAATTTTTTAGATAATACCCATGGTGTTTCTATTAATATAAGGTATTTATTTATTTATTGTGTAGTATAAATACCATAAACAGACAACTCTAAAAATTGACATTATGCTGAAGATGGAAAATTGAATGTCTCCGAAACGTCCAATTAATCAATCAATAAATAAAAAGATTAATTATCTTTTCCTTCCCGATTTAAATAAAGTAATATTATGTAAATATATGAGAGAGACCAAGAGTATGGTAAATAGTTTAAGTCACGCCAGATTATTATTATTATTAATATTATTCTAATTTATAATGATCCACATTACAGTTTTCGAAATAAACATTAAATCTCTTATTTTTTCAACAGTTTATTTCAGCAAAAATATTCAAAATAATAATTGAAAATGATTAATTTTCACAATATGAAGAGCATTTAGAGATAATAAGGTATAATATTATATAATCGGACTGATTGATGGTAAGTTAAACAGTTGAAAAGACGCTCTATTACCGAGTCACATTTTTGACCTTCAGATGAACAAATTAGTGAATTAAACTGAATGAATTTTCATTTAATATTTTAACTTTTCCTTTATGCTTTATTATGCTACTTCGATATTTAAACTCGATGACGTTTTGGATTCAAAAGCGATGAATGGGAGAGTGGAATTTAATGATTTACCTGCAATGGTTGCTCAACTGCTTTTATGGCAGTTAACAGATCGTAAATGCTGAATATTCATCGATACTGCTGCACTCCACATATCACACCTAAATTCCATCAATATTAGAACAAAGAGATAAATCACATTTCTAAGAGTCAATACTACTGTCAAGATTTGCTATCATAGATTCTTTAAAAAGATGCTAGCCATAAGGGATAAATTTTCATTACAATATGCATAAATACAAATTGAATGGAGTCAATAATCTAGGGCCGCCCGGCAGGTAGGCAAAATCTCTGAAACGTAATAATAATAATTTTTAATCAAGATTTTTTATTTATGTGTCTGGATTCTGATGCTCACAATAACTTAAGTAAACTTTCACCAACTATTTTATCGCTTTGACCTCCAGAGTCTGGAACTCGCATCCAGCTATCGTCTTCGCAGCGACTTATAACCTTCAGCTATTTAAGACCCGCATCCACAGATTTCTTCAAGTCCTACCAGCCCATAAAATCCCATCTTCTTCTTTTTTTACGATGGAGGGGCCAACCCAGACCTTTAGGGGATGCACCTCTTTGGTGTTACTTCTCTCATCAATTTCATAAAAAAAGTATAAATAAGATTTATTCTGGCGCCAAAATGATAAGATTTCTAATCCAGTAGATTTTTGGGCTCCTCGTCTTAAGAGCTTCAGGCTCAAAAATGTTAAAAATATCTTCTTTTTTTTAATGATTGTATTGTGATTTATAGGCAATGTCATAATAAAAAACAATAATCATCAGGTGTTTTTCAATTTCATTCGTTTAAATTAATCAATGTATTTATTTTAAAACTCTCTAGGAGCTCTTTCTTATAAGTTATAATATAATAAAAATAGATATAGTGATGAGTTTTGAGATATATATCGCCCCTTGGAGAAATAGGTGAAGAATTCTCTTGTAAATAAAAACCTTTTTTCATTGAGGTGAAAATAGATGGATTTATTTGGTTGTTATTATAAAAATTCGGCCAAAGCCAAGTACTGCGTACTAACTAATAATAATAAGAATATATTAAATTAAGAAATCGGAAGGGGATTGGGCTCATTGATGATAAACCGGGAGGCCCAAACTAAAGCCAGGCTAATTGCAAAAATATATAACCGGTTAATATAATCCGTCTTCTGCAGGAAATCTACTAACTTTTAAAAATAAAAGTATTATAAAATATTACATAGGATCTGGCTAAAACTCTAGTATGCGGTACGAAAAAAAAATTGAATTATGACAAATTAATTAATTCAAAAAATAATTTTTGAATACCTAGTTTATTATTTTATTTAATTTATTACTAGGAAGTTGCTCCGACGACTACTTCAAAAGAATGTAATCTCTAAATTTAAGATTTCATAATTAATCGTTTAGCGATCTATCCAAAAATCTGGATAGCTACTCAAACATGGAAAGATATACTCGTATTATAAAAAATACTTATTTGGAGCTCAAGGGAGCTGCAAACTAAAAAACCTGACAAATCTCTACTATTGGATTTTTCCATGAAAACAAAATTAATTTCATTGCTATCAACATTCGTTTGGAAATCAAAAAGATTAAGTACTTTAGATATATGTATTCATCAAGCAGGAAGTATTCATTCATCTCTCTTCATTAATGCAGTTTGCATCTTTCAATCGACTTATGTATATTTATTTAATTAGCAAGGATGAATTTTACGGTAAATGAAGATGTCTTAAGTAAATAATTATTCACCTTGAGTTCGTTGAAGCAGCAAAAGATCCATTAAAAGAAGAAAAAAGAAACATTTCTTGTAGTTTTTCTTTTTTTTTCTTTTTTGTATGATACAAAACATGAATCAATGATGATATTAATAAGGTGCAAACTTGAATAGTTCAGTCATATTATGAGGAAGCAATATACCGTTTCCTTCAAAACATTATTATCAGAGGAATGTTGAGGTAGCTTAAGTTTGCAGAAAAAGAAAAATCTTCTAACTCTACACCTGAGGAATTGCTTTAAAGTCTCTTTTTGAGGAATGCTTCCAACAAAATTATGATTCTTACGATTAGAGCCAGAGTATGATACAAAACAAATAATAATAAGATGCTGCAGGTAAAGTAAGTGACCCAAAAGTGGACACCTTGAAACATGACCCTTAAAGCGGACACCTTAAAACATTTGTATTTACAATAAGGGGAAATAGGCCCCAAATTCTGTCTGCTGCAATTACATCGCCTTCTAAACAGTATTGCAAAGAGTGGCCAACATAACATAACGAATTTGGGGCTTATTTGCCCTTATTTTAAACATGGGTGTTTTGGGGTGTCCGCTTTGATGGGTATGTTTTGGGGTGTCCACTTTTGGGTCACTTACTTTATTCGAATAACCTAATTCTTACGACGAGGTTATGTTCTGATCAGTAAATTGTTTTGATGTAAAATACATTTTTCTCTGACCAAGTATGAGCGTCCGTTTCAGGATCCATAGTAAAACAAAAAATACATGATTCCAAATGCTTACTGCTCAAACGTAGTAATTAGTGAAATCCGCCCGGTTCCGAGGCGATGCTTTGCTTTCATAACTGGGAAGGTTGTTAGCCTCACGATATCCCCTTTTAGTCGCCTTTTACGACAAGCTGGGGATACTGCGGACATTTTCTACCTCCAGTCCAATGTATTTGTAGTGATATGAGCAAATGTAACCAAAATTTAAATCAACAAAATTATACTTTGATTCCAGAAATTCAGGAACGAAACTTTCAAAAACACTACCTATATCTTGTAAAATATCCATCTGAGACATTAAACTACAAATCGTCGGCTTAGAGTGTAAACCTGCTAAGTCCATTTTTATCATATATGACATATTAATACCATGCGAAAGAAAAAGAGATGCAGCTTCGTCTAAGTAAAACAGCTCTTAAAATTACGATCCTAAGTTGTATAAAACAAAATGTGAAAAATAGTTTTTTCCATAAGAACAATATTAAATTTTGTTTGTTATTTCTCTGCCCTATAAAATTTCCCTGTTGTGAGTTAGCAGGTTTACTCTCTAAGGTGACAAAATACATTTTTTTACAAAACTCATGTTTGCATCTTATCAAGTTTGAATATCTACGATAATTAAATAACTGGCGAAATTGAAGAGTATAAATTTCTAAAGATTACACATATTAACAATCTGTGAATTTCATATTGATTTTTGGATTCATATCAAACTTGGCATCGTATTTTGATTTTTATTCAATTGGTGGCTGAACAAAATAGTATAGTACTACAAGAGTACTTGACTTATTTATTCAAATTTATGTTTTTTAGTGAAATATCAATATTTTTTGGGAAGTTGCTGTATTGAACGAACACCCGTTGTTGTAGTAATGAGGCGAAGATAGTTATTGACAAAGAGCCACGTACTACATTGATATACCGAACTCTTAATTTTTACCAATGAAGGAAGAAAATTTTTTATTTTTTTATTTACTTGTATATAAAGGTAAAAAGAATATGAAAAGAATTTTCCAGATATCCAATTTAAATCACTTTATAGCAAACTTATGGAGAATAGTATGATTTTATGAAGCAATCTATAAATTGCATAAAAAAATAATCCTGAAAGATGAACTAAAAGATGTGTTGGATTTAGCTTTATAACATGTTTCACCTAGAATCTACAACATTCTCCCTTAAGAAAATTTAATTGTACATAGGTACATGGTGTTCACAAAATAGAGGTCACGGATTTGAAGGTGGATAACATATCTCAAAACATTAAAAAAAGTTCATAAACATATGACTGGAAATGCCTAGTTTCAGACCTATAGCGATTTTAATATTTTATTTCTCTCATACTATAATTCATACTTTTAACATTACAATAAAATCATAATGAAAAACAGTCAATTATAAATTATAAAAAATGTTCAAAATATCTACATTGAACTTCATTACAACATTCTAATCTTCGTTTCATGGTTTATTTTATTATAATTGACTGTTTTCCATTATACATGGCCACTATGATTTTATTGTAATGTTAAAAATATGAGTTATACTATGACAGAAATAAAATATTTCAATTATAAGTCTAAAACTAGGCATTTCCGGAAGTATGTTTATATTAACTTTTTTTATTGTTTTGAGATGTATTATCCACCTTTAAATCCGTGATCTCTATTTTTTGAAAACCCTGTATAGGTGTGCCAAATTTCAAGTTTCTGCGGTTATTGAAATTAACTTATAGGTTTTGAGAATAAGTCAGTCATGTGATTTTCTATGACATCTATCTCCAAAACAATATATAATATAAAATATAATAATAAATTAAAAGTTGTTCACTGTATTACTAATATTTTTTGAATTACTCTAATGAATTCATAAACATTATAAGTAAAAATCTTAGTTGTCATGTCATAGAGTCTTAGAATATTTTGAACGGAAACTATATGTCTTCACACACATCTGTTATTGGCCAGGAAGTTATGAGTTTACCGGTGTAATCCACTAACCTTGGCCTAGAGTTATTGTAATTACTGTGAAAATGAGATCTTCAATGTAATGTTTTTTAGCCGTACAAATATCAAATATGAAAATGATGTTATTTGCTTAAATAAACGAAAATAATTGATTTAGATTGTATAATTATAAATTTGTAAAACAAAATTCTTTTGGGAATGTTTTTCACTATAATCAGATGATATTCTGGTTATACCAATTAAAAACTGATTTATATTATCTTGAGTTGTGCACCTTGAACTTTACCTAAATTAGTTCTGGTAAAAACACAACTTCTCTACAAGTCGTTTTTGTTTGGGTTTAAAAAACACTCAGGGCTGTCTGATAAGATAGAAGAATTTAACGAATGGTAATAGAAGACAAATCTATTTTCAAAAACTGGCTTTTCTAGATTGAATAACATTCATCCCGGTTGAATTATACCTCAATTATTTTTATATCTTAATTAAATTCGTTTACATAGTCGAATTATTAGCTGAATAATATCCTGAATAGGATGGATTCTAAATAGGATCATTTTCTTTAATGGAAGAAAGTCTGATAAGAATTTTACAGCTAACAATCTCTGCTCTTTCTTGAACTAACCTCTTAGATTATGGCTCTTCGTAATTCATGTGCATTAAATTAAAAAAAAATTGATTGTCACCTTTCAAGGTCTCGAGTTGACCCAGTTGAGCGCGGATTAACATCTCAAAATAGTCCAGGGTCTGGATCCCCAAATAAAATACAGTATTTGTTGAAATAATCATTTTGTAGTAGTAGGGTATGGCTTTTAATATTAGTAGAGAACGGAAGTAAAAATTGAGTGTGCATATTTTTTTTGTTTAAAAATGTAGAAAAAATAGCCTATTCTATAGATTTATAGATAATTTATAAAAAAGTAAAAATCCTACAGTTTCCTACCACGTCTCGAATTAACCCTTTGTGGTCCCCTGAATCTGTAGTATACCTACTTATAAACTCTTTTCTACTACAATCTATAAATGTATCTATTTCAAATAATAAAAAAAATTCTTGTATTAAGACGCAATCTTTAATTTATCTCTTAAATATCCTTATCCCTTATTTAATACAAAATTTCCTACTGTCGGCAAAATAGCATCATTGCTTGGTACGCTTGACGATCAAATTTATCAGACTTTTATCAATATTTTTTGGACATGAGAACTCGATATTAGAAGCTTCGTCCTGCCACAAGGATGTTTATGTTCACAAAGAGAAGAACTGATTAGATTATGAGCTCTCTAGTTTTAAGTTTTTTAAATGAAAAATACAGAAAATTGGAATACATGATATTTCCCCAAAATTTACAAAGAGCGTGCCTACCGAGCTACAGAACTAAAAAAAGTTTTCACTTTTTCTTCAATTTGAATTTGAAATTTTTAAGTATATTCATAGATTGGGCAAAAAAACACAATTTTCCATATAATTTACTTTTTTTATCTATTTGAAATTGACTCAGTACATCGATTGATTGTATAATAGAGCCTAAAACGGATTCATAACGTCACGATACTCTTCAGGTCATATCACGTCCGATTTTACCAACCACATTTTAAGGTAGGACTTAAATTAACTTCAAACAAACTTTTAAGGTAAATTGTTAGATTAAATTAAATTAGTTAAATCTAAATTAATTGAATTAAATGTTCATTGGTGAAATACAATTTCCCTTAAAAACTGATTTAAGTGTAATTTAAGTTTGGTTGGTGAAATTGGGCTTCAACATATAAATTTAATCTCGGATCTAACTTTTTTAATTTTCAATATTTTTCGAAATAAAAATTTTTAAAAGAGAAATAATTTAATTTTTAGGACAAATTCTAGGATTTTAGTAGAAATATTTTTATATTGCGAAATCAGTGGTGATTTTTAATTTAAGAATTTAGTTTTATTAAAATTGAAAAGTATGAAAATCTATTTGTTAAGTATAAATCCCTCAAGTTTTTTTTACAACCCCATCCCTTGGAAAAATAAAATGATTTCTTCATAATTTAATAAATTCTCAAAAAGAGGAGATTGTTTTTCGAGATCTCTATCTGCTGTGTTGATTTTTTAGAGGTGACCATATATATCCTAAAGGAATTCAAGACGCAAGCTCACATGGAAATCTATTTTGGCTTATCGAACAGATTGTGTTCCAGTCAACCGAACATCGCAAACAATCCACCCTTGTTGGTTGTTACTTGCTATCAGCGATAACATCAGTGATTAATTGATATCGGTGCTAGTTCACTCTTTTTCTTTGTGTAATATATGCACCAGGATGGTCTTGCGAGATCCTGAGGAGATCACTCTGAACATGACCCACAATAATAATAATAAAGATAGAGCCAACGGTATTTGACACATGTTTGAATTTATTTCAACGGGGACTCTATTTGCATTTAATTTAGATATAACAATTTATATATGGATATCAGCCTATAGTTGTTATTCATCATCATCTAGTTGTTTGTCAAAAGCGGCCAAGTGTGAGTAGGATTCGTATTCTGAGGCTTAAACTATTAAGAAGATTATAAAGTGAAACAAAGAGGTTGTCCTCTGTTTGATGCAAATAAACATACACACATATTCTATATCAAATATATACAGGGTGTTTCAAAAAAACTTTTAAAAACTTCGGGCATGGGTTCCTTACACCAAAAGAAGGAAATAAGTTCATATGAACATACTATTTGTCCGGAAATGCCTAGTTTTGGAACTATAGTGATTTTAATATTTTATTTGTGTCATAGCACAACTCATACTTTTAACATTACAATAAAATCATAGTGGCCATGTACAATGGAAAACAGTTATAAAAAATGTTCAAAATGTCTACTTTGAGCTTCATTACAACATTCTAATCTTCGTCTCATGGACTGTCGAAAATTGTACACGGCGACTATGATTTTATTGTAAGGTTAAAAGTATGTGTTGTGCTATGACAGAAATAAAATATTAAAATCGCTATAGATCTGAAAATAGGCATTTCCGGATATATGTTCATATGAACGTATTTCCTTATTTTGGTGTAAAAAAACCCATGCCCGAAGTTTGTAAAAGTTTTTTTGAAACACCCTGTATATATGAAAAAAAAATAGAAATCTTTTAAAAAACAATCTAGAACACGTTTATTTTCAATCACACGTTTCGGGAGAATTTCTCCTTTTTTCACTGGTAAAATTTCCAAAAAAAAGAAATAAAGTTGCTTCCTCTAAAATTCAGAAAGAAACACTTATGTATCTTGCTTTCAGAATTTTAGAGGAAGAAACTTTTTTAACTTTTTTCCTTTTTTTGAAAATTTTACCATTGAAAAAGGTAGGAATTCTCCCGAAACGTTGGTTGAAAATAAACGTGTTTTATTGAAGGAGACAATAAAAGAGTGTGTCTTCTGCTGGAATTGTAAATTTTATTTATTTATAACGAGACTATATAAACCACATGAAAGATTTTAAACTTTCATTCATAAATTAATTCCTGTGAATACATTGTAATAGACTGATGAAGAGGGCAAAGCCCTCGATACTATAGTCTCGTTATAAATAAATAAAATTTGTAATTCCAGCAGAAGACACACTCTTTTATTGTCTCCTTCAATATATAAAAATTCTGCTACTCTCGGCAAAAACTTTCAATTTAAACGTGTTTTAGATTGTTTTTTAAAAGATTTCTATTTTTTAATATTTTAAATACAATTAATAAATAATACAATAATTTTTTCTTGCAGGTATATATATTAGTTATTTGTTTGGGACTATAGTTTCGAAGGCTGGGACTTCATTATCATTATTTTTTTAATTATAAATATTATTTTTTATGTGGTTAGTATCGCGTGGATATTGAGAATTTTTGTTCTTAGCAGACAATTTAGTTAAAGATTAAACATTTTTTTTAGCATAATAAAAACTTTTCAATTATTATATTAAGAATTAATATAAATCTAATTTAAGAAATTTCAGTTGATTGAACACCATTAATTCAATTTTTTTTGAAAACGGGTAATCTCGTTAAAATACGGATTTACATGCGTGACTTTTTATACTATCATAGAATATAAAACACCTTGGATGTGAGGTGACGTGGGCTTGCTCTTATAGCAAGGGGTTTGCTTATATACTAATTTCCTTAAGGGTGGTGGGTGTACTTCGGCGGGCATCTTTTAATGGCCTGGAGGCTATGCCCCCTAGACCCCGGAGTAAGTTTTAAAATAATAATTTACATTTCCTAATTTTAATAAATTTTATTTGCCATGAACTATTAGTGGGTTTTAAAATTAAACAAATCTCGTCGGAGTCGTCGCACAAGCCGATTATAATAAGAATAGATAGATGATTTCAAAAGAATGTTAATTAAATATTAGCATCTTATTGTAAATTATTCTTTTCAAATGTTTTGTTGAATATGACAGTTTTTTTGGAAAAACTTAAAATAGATAAATAGATAAACTATTACCAGGTAGGCTGTTGGGTCAATCTCAGCTGAAGCGGAGAAGCTCGTGGTAACCAATGCACGTCCTGCCTCACCAATGTCTGGGCTAAGAACAAAACAAAAAATTATTATTTTATCAATTCCGTTAGCCTGTCTATTTATCATCCCCCACTCGCCCGAGTTGAAAAAATAACGTGAAAAGATCAATATACTATATATATTTGTCTAGATTAATTTGCCGCAACGCTGACGTAATGCTGCCGAAAGAGAGCGCCATCGGTATATTTGCGGCAAATTTGAAATATAATCTTAATTTGGACTCAAATTTCGAAATGAAAGACTCCAATTGATTTTAAATTAAGAAACATTAAATATATTGATAATTATTACATCCCCCCCTTCACCACTCAAAAATTAAATATTCAATTCGCTTTTTTTTGCGCACAGAAAAAGAAATTAAACACATCTTATTTGATTCATATTTTATATATTATTTGTTTATTTTTTAATAATTTGCCACTTTTTTATAATTTTTTAAAAATCTAAATTTTGTTATTCTTATTTTTTGATTTTTACAAAATTAAAAGACTTAAGACCCGCATGCCCATATGAGTTTCTCATTGCAATAATGGAGCAGCCTGTCATACAAAGAACACCTGATCTCTTTTAAATATTTGGAGCCTTATATCGATTATTGATCCCAAATTTTAAAAAAAAATGATATAATATAATTCTCCTCCTCACACGATACCACTTATTTAAATAAATCTATTTCCACACAAAAAATATCACAATGCTGTAGATTATAGAAAAAAAATACTTCCAGATTCATATCTAGAGCCTCATTTCTGTAGCTGTGTCAGGACGAAAATGAGGCGAAACTTTTAAGAGACTATGTATTTTCGGGAGTTTACAAGTATACATTTGGAGTGTGGTTTTTTAAGAGGAATAAAATTTTTGGACCGAGACGCCGCCCGCCAGGGCACCAGCCCGGAGGGCCGAGCCTCGAGGGCGTGCCAAAGGCACGCACTAGAAGCTCGTATGTAATATTTATTATGGAGCTAAATAACATTAATGATATGTATACTTTTTTGCAAATTAAGTAAAACAGAGAGAAAACTAATTTTCAACCATGATTTGTATACCGATATCTTAATAGCCCAGAAGAAAAGAAAGTGGTATAAGGTTTATTCTTAAATATCAAAACGTTGTATTTTAAAAAAATAATTGATAAATTATAGATTTTTTGGCTTCAAAGTTTCTGACTCAAATATGCAGAAATACCTTTTATATGGCTTTTAAAAATTTTTACGGTTTCTCTAAAACAAACACATGTTTCAAGAAATTTCTAATAAAAAGT
Organism: Forficula auricularia; assembly: GCA_024734495.1. Lineage (NCBI taxonomy): Eukaryota > Metazoa > Arthropoda > Insecta > Dermaptera > Forficulidae > Forficula > Forficula auricularia. The sequence goes on along the minus strand of JALMQS010000118.1, from coordinate 1,918,542 downwards.
AAAAAATTTCTCAAGACTCCTTTATTTGTTTGTCTAAGCCTTTTTCCATAGAATTTGTGAAAAAAAAACATTGGGACCGTCTATAAATTTAAGGATTTTTAGATCCCCCCCCCTCCCCCTGTGTCTCATTCTGTCACATTTTCATTGAGCACACACTATTGAAAATAGGTACTTCTTTTAAGAAAAAAAGATACAAAAATAAATTATGAAATATTTAATTTTCACCTTCAAAGGATGCGTGGGCGATCGACTATCTCTTGTCGTTCTCATCGTATCCAGATGTTGAAAAAAAGCTTTTTTGAGTGAATACCTATAACACTTGACATAAACATTAGTAGCAACACCCCCCCCCCCTTTTACTACATACTGATTTAGTCAACAAGGCGTATGTAGTAAATAAAATTTCATTCGCGGAAATTCAAATTTTATTTCTTCCAAATCAAATTCTTATAATTTGAAATATCAGAGTAAAATTCGAATTCTTATAATCGGACTTCGAGAGAGCATGAAGACGTATGTATCAGTGAGAGTGGCTTTGGTTTTTTGGAATACGGATAGAACGAGAGACCAGGGCGACCTGAAAGAAAAAGATCCTATCTAACATCCCACTTGCCTCATCTATACAAATTATAAATACCATGTTCATATTTCAGTATCTTTACCAGCTAGTGGGAAAATGAAAATCCTTATTAGGCAAGTGGTTAAATATATGAGAAAAAGAACTTTAAGTGTAACGCAATGCACCGTCTCCGCCAACCGGTCGGCAGAGCCCTCGTGCCCCTAGCCACAAGGCAGCCGATCTTCTTCCTTAGGCTAATCCTGAGGAAGCAACGGACAACCTTCTGGTCTTCGTTCTAGTCCATAGAGCCACCTCAAATCCGCCCTCAAAGACACAAAGTCACCAGGCTCCCATTACCACCCCATTGTTCCATTTGAACAAGGCGTCAAGCGACGACTTTTCGGTAAGACACAAAACATGCAAGCACATGCAAGATGAACCTGGACCTCGATCTTTAGAAATCCGATCGAATCGGTCACTTCCCTCGTGACTCGTTCATGGGTCCAGCAAATGGGTGGCGTCGATTTTAGCTCTCTTGTGGGTCTTAATTCTAAAATAAGCTTAAAACTAATTTGGAGGTCACAAAAGAGGGAAACACATCACATAATATCCCTAAGAGGCCTAAGATAGACGACACGGCATTTGCTGTCTCCAGGAAGGAAATCAAAGGGAAGAGTGCAGGTCCCCAAAACAGAAAGAGAGAGCGTCATCGTTGGCATGGCATATCATCCCACCCTCCCTCTAAACTACTATAACTACTATAACTGTGAGTTTAATTTTTAATATTCTGAATCTAAGGATTAAATATGAAATTAAAATAGTAGCGATGAATCCCATCGGTGGTCGAGGCGGTGAAACCTGAAAATCCCTACGCAAAATCCACTATTCTTAAAAATATTCACTTTGTGAAGATCCTCCAATGGTTCCCTTGTTGCTTCACTACAGATGAAGATGAAATGGGGATCTGAAAATTCCTAATCTGATTTTCTTTTACGTTAAAAATTAAATAATTTCAAGAAAATAAAAAATTATTGAAAAATGAAATGATTAGAGTGATTTTAATTTATTTTTGATATTAAGAATTGCAAAAAATTGAAAACTCAAATAAAATGAAAATCAATTTAAGCTATAATTGAGATTAATTTAATCTAAAATTTCACTTATGAAACATTTACAAGACAACTTGTTTAATTAAAAATTTATTAAATTATAATTGAAAAGAAAATCTTTAATATAATAATATATGAAAATAAGTTAAGTATTACATTTACTGATTCTAGCTAGAGGGAATACTGAAAAAGAGAAACATCCTAACTCTTTGCCTACTATAATCTAGCTATAAATATTTCCTTTGAAAGCTTTAACTAAATGCCATGCTATAAAAATATTATACTCATGTTTGGTGCGCTTTTGGTCAGAAGATCAATAATGTGTCAGATGCGATAAAAGACAGCAGCGAAATATCACCAAAGTGAAGGAAGGATCCATGAAAAAGAAGAGAAAAATAAAGTTAGAAATTAGATGAATAAATATATAAATATATATTATTAAATGAGATGATATAAAAATATGAGGATTAATTAAATTTAATTTATCAATAAGAAATTTACTCTACTGTACCATTTTTGATAAAAATTTTGAATAAAGAACATTGAAATCTCTGAAATAAGAGGGATAGAATTTGTAACTCAAGAAGGATTGAGGGATAATTAAAAATAATGAAACTTCATGAGAATATCTTTGAAATAACGAAGGCAGAATATATAGATACATATAGAATAAATACTAACCTCGTCGTTAAAAGAAAAGGCTAAACTCGCAGGCAGCCGATGATCTCGTTGCCCAAGTGATTTTGGCACCTTTAAGAAAATTATTGCAAAATTAGTATATAACATATAGAGAGAGGAACTTTTATATATTCAAAAATTAAGTTTGAAATTACTATTATAGAAATAAATATAGGTAATACCTGAGAAACCCTGAAGACAGACTGGGGTCATCTCGATGAAACGATGGCTTCTACTGTAAAATTGAACAGCTATTAATTTAAAGGTATATATGTTTATAAATATAATTTTTAAATTACCTGATTAGATCTAAAAGCGAATCCCTCGATGGGCGACATTATGATAAATGATGAATGGGGAACTGAAAATTCCTAATTCTAATTTTCTATTTAACATAAAAATTGAATAATTTCAAGAAAACTATCGAAAATTAAATTATTGAATGATTTTAATCCATTAATTTAATGAATTGCCAAAAATTTAAATTTGAAAATTTATTTAGGCTATGCTTGATATTAAATTTACTGAATATTTATTTCAGTTATTTAAATTTTTTGAAAATTGGTTTAAAATAATTTTATTATAAAAGCAAGAAGTTTAAAATAAAAAAATGAATTTTTTTAATGAAAATCATTTAAATATTAAAGTGATAAGTGATTCTAGCTAAAGGGGTATGCTGTAAAAAACACCTAAAAATTAATTATATAAAAAAATGATATACTCAAGTTTGGCGAGCTGAGAACATAAATGAATCGAATGAAGGAGAACACCGAGACACATCATTGAAGTGGATGATCCATGAAAAAAGGAAAAAAAAGTAAATTAAAAAATAAGAAATTGTATAAATGAATATTAAATGTGATGATAAAGGAGGTAAGATAAAAATAAAGTAAAGATATATAAAGATTAGATGAAATCGAAATAACTAATTAGAAATATATTCTATGTACCAAATCATTGAACTCCCTAAGACAAGGGGGAGTTAATTTGTAAATCAAACAGTTTTATAATTAAATTTATAATTTTCTCATTAATATATTAAAGAATAATTAACATATTAACGAGAATTGTTTTGATCGCGCTTTTTGAACAAGATATATATCGCGAGACTACTGCTGGTTGAAGCTATTGGAGTCTTTTGAATCTTAAGTCTGGACCAAGAGAGAATGAAAAAGATATGATCCATTTAGCTATAATCCAACGTCATTTTGCGTTTAGCCCGCATGACACTTGGATGGATCACCAAATGAATTTGAAATCTGAGATGTTATATATTCAATCTCCCAGTCCAGCGCGCTAGATCTGTGAACACGTATGTTAGGTGTTTGCTATTAATTAATCGTATGTTTTCTATATTTGATTCAATCGCGAATCAAATGCAGGTGATTTTGTCAAATATTAAGTGAAAATAATATCTGAACTTATATATTTCTAACTTGAAATAATGAAATTAAATAAATTTATAATTTTCTCATTAATATATTAAAGAATAATTATTCTTATTTAACTTCATTATTTAAAGTAAGAAATATATAAGTTCAGATATTATTTTCACTTAATATTTGACAAAAATCACCTGCATTTGATTCGCTATTGAATCAAATATAGAAACATACGATTAGTTTTATAATTGATATTTGATTGATTGATAATTTGAAAAAAATAAACCTATATATGAGAAGATTTTTGAATTCTCCTATATTTTTTTAAATTTTTCAAAAAAATTATAATAGAAATATAATAAATGAGTAAGTATACTAACCTCGGAGTTAAAATAAGGGACTTAATCTCGCAGGCAGCCGATGACCTCATCCGTCAAGACGACTTTGTTGTCTCTTCCACTGGATTATTTTCGACATGGATGAAAATTATTCTGGCTGAAGCCAGATTCGATCCCGAGTAAGCTCGAAGTCTATTAGCCAGTCCATCTTAAAAAAAAATTAATTAAAGAGCTTGTCTATATGTACCACTATATAGTAATAAAAAATATCTTCAATGAAGTAATTTATATGTATTGTGAAAAGTGAAGAAGACGAAATTATTTTTAAAACATCCAAAAATATAAATAAATTAATTTTTATCTTTTAATTTGTTAAACGAAGCTGTATTATCTCTCATGAACCCGTTTAAATTCAATTCTTAACAAAGAATATTATATGGATAAAATCTCAAAAATAGATTCTGATATAACAGTCGATTTGTACTGGGAGCTAAGAAAATTATAATTACAAATAATAATCCAATAAACATGAATGGGAATATGTTATAAAATTGATTTCAAATTAATGGAAATTTATTCAAAGGGGTAGATAGAGAAAATAAAATAAAATGGAAACTTACATTACTTAGATGACTGGGAGAATTCACTTTCATTCAGGCAGTGATAAAGAAAGTATGAACCAATGTATTCTCCCTGTCCTCTGGCATTTTCATTTGCCTATGGAAAAGAAGAAATTAATATTAGAATTAAAAAAGAGAACAAGATATATGTAAAGAAAATCTAGTATTAAGTTTAGGCTTGCACACACACATACACCATTAGTATAACATGGCTTAATATCTTGGAAGCTCACATTCGAATTTCCATCTTTGTGTTTGAATAATTTTATAAAATTTCACTTCAGATTATTAAATAGTTCGGAAAATTCAAAAGCTAAACTTTTCAAAGATTATCTATCGAAAAATCGACTGGAAAATTAATCCAAATTGCATTGAATGTGGGGGCGGTATTAATGGAGATGGCAGAGAATATAAAATAATTCAACTCGGACGCCTTGAATTGTTGAATTCAAATTCGAATAATCAAAACAATGAGTCTCAAAGATTCAAAAAATTTGATTGTTCAAACAATGCGAAAATTCAAATTTAAAATATGATTTCGATATCAATAAATATATTAAGATTCATCTTATGCATATTATTATAGATATTTTGCATATAGAGAGAAATCCCTATAGCTTGCCACGAAAAAATGTAACCAGGCTCAAAAAAATTTCTGGATATGACTATGTTTTGATTATTAGATGAATTACAAGAATATATAACTAGATTATTAGACAATCAAATTAATTTGAATTTTATAATGAATTAAATAAATTTTATCATTTTAATTTTGTAACCCCCCCCCCCCCCCTTTAATTTTTGGTTCTATTTCAACCAAAATCTAATCAGCTCTACAATGCGAGAAAACTACATAAGAAATTTCGTTTTGATATTTCCACTAGTTTTGGGATTAGAGCGTACATAAAATTTAGTAACGTACGTACTAACAAACATTTTGACCAAACAATCAATATCTCGAAAAATATAATTTTGTCGATATTCACTCATTAGAGTCTTTTGTAGACCAAAACGCCATGGTTTTGCTCAATTTTTTTTAATCAAAATAGTTTCAGTTGTTTTTGAGATATTTCCAAAAAACTAAGCTAAAAACACACTTTTTTCATGCACGATTACAATATTTGACCATACCCTGTATGGTAAAGTAAAACATTTGTGATAGTAGAAAAAACGAGGACAGTATTGAATCACTTTGTTTATCATTATGGAGTAATTGTAATTAAATTCATGAGATGTTCCCATCATTTTTTTAGTATATAATTTGATTGCTAATGAACTTTTTCATAAACAAAACACGTAAACCAAACAAAAGCATTACGTGGCATTACGTTGGAATTTAGCCAATTTATTATTCGGCCATACACCTAAGAGAATTCAGATCCATACCTCTGAGAGATCTTGTCAAATGGACTGTCTTATCGTCAGAAATTTCTTTGCCCACACAAATCTAGAGAAACGCCTATAGCGAATTTTCCTAAATATGAAAATGAGACAAAATGTGTGGTCTCAATTAAAATTATTTGGAGTAAAAAAACAATTTTCTTTCAAGCCTCAGTCAGCTTTTTCATAAAGCTTTGTAATTTAGCATCAGTGAATGGTTTGAACTATCATATAAATCTGAAAATTACATCAAAATTCTATCTTATCAATATAAACTTTTTGAACCCAATGTCAACTCATTTGATAAAATCGATAAAGATCCTCGTAGTCAACAATTCGACATTATTTCTGATTGTTCACATTTCCCTAAAATATAATCATGCCTCCCAAGAGTACCGAATTAGTAAAATAACTCAAAATTTTTATTTTTCTTATTGGGTTTGAAAATGTCTGAAAAATGCAAAAAATCATTTTCAACCATGATTTTTTTTAGTCTCTGTTTCTGTATTTCGATAGGCTCGAAAACTCAACAACAGAAAGTTTTATAAGATTGTCCGGGTGGAAAATATTTGTATTTCTTAAATAATGAAATCTAGCTTTCTAGCTTTAGAACCCGGGCTTAAAAGTTCATAAAATCAGAAAAAATCTCTTATTCATAAATAGAGACAATTATCTATTGGTGCCTCCGAACGAGCTGAAATTCAGTTGACTATCGCCGGATAAACTTATTCCAATAATAAGCTTTACTACTTATTAACACTTCCATACTTACTTTTTCTATGTTTCAATATCTTTTATTCACTGCCGGTATTGTACTTTTCCTTTGAGGTTATTAAAAATTTTTTTACATTATTTATTAATGCAAAATAAATTAATTTTATAAATATTTCGCACCTCTTTCACGGCTCTAGAGCATGATTTAATACAGCCGTCAGATGACGTTTTCGTCGCGCACCCTGCCAATAGTATATGTCTGTATGTTTGTTTGCATCAAGCAGATGACAACCTCTTTGTTTCCTTTATGAAGAAATAAATACATATTTCAAGTTTTTATCCTATTTACTTTTAGAGCTTCAATGGTCTGATCGAAGAACAGACAGACAGACAAGCAACAGATATTATAGCTACGCTAATAGGGTCCCATTTTACTTTTTTAATTGAACATTATTTTTGCATGAATTCAATAGTGCTCCGCTCGTTAAAAGCACCGAGTAATTTGCTCCTATCATATAATTTATAATAATTCAAGAAATTAGCTAGATATGATGAATATGTCATAATTCATAAGCATCCAATCTTATTTCGTAAGACACATCTTTATATTGTGTTGTTTATACTCGTAATATAACCATCTCTATTTTGATGTCTTGACCGCCACGTTTTGTTCCCTTTCATTCATCTTGAAATTTACATTCACATACTGCCTTATCATAGTCGTGTGCATTTCAGCGCCTTTCGTTCCTTCAGAGCTGATCGCATATTTCGTAAGACTTGCTCGTTGATTTCAATCTTAACAAACTATCTGATGAATACAAATGTGTGAAAATTAACATATTCAAAAACGAACTTGAGTTTCCTATGAATGAAGGACTAGAGACTTAAACAAATTGTTTGACTAGAAGAAGAAGATCCGACCCTTGCGGCATTCAACAAAATCAAGAAAAGGAGGAGGAGGAACATTCAATAAATAAATAAATGTTGTATAAAAAGGGTTGCGTAATGGTGACCAAAAGCGGCTTGCCATCTTCATTCAATTGGTTTACGTCAATTTCCTGACTCTAGAATATGTGGAAACTTTTGCAAAGAATTATATTTTTGATTTTTTTTAGAGATATATGTATATGTTGCAGTAAAAACCTGTTTTTTAGTAAGAACGCGTTCTTACTGGTTGAAACGCGTTTCACTGAATACCTTTATGGCAAATAGAGTTTGCTGATGTTGGTTGAGTTTGGTTCAAAGGTCTAGAATTTTGACCTTCCGCCTCATTTTGGGAGTTTATTTTCAAATTTTTTAAAGCGAAAATGTCAAAAATTACATCCTCTACAACTTTTCTTCTAATTTTTGACATTTTCGTTTAAAAATTTTTGAAAATAAACACTCAAAATGAGGCGGAAAGTCCAAAATGAAGATTCTAGACCTTTGAACCAAGCTCAACCAACATCAGTAAACTCTAGTTGCCATAAAAGTATTCTATGAAACGCGTTTTAACTAGTAAGAATGCGTTCTTACTAAAAACTTCAATCTCACATGGCCAAACGTTTTGGTTCCTTTATTAATGGAAATTTGCTAAAAAGAGTCACTTTTCTTTAGAAAATTTCCATATTATTGACTTTAACGAACATCATGTACATTAAACATAGATTCTCTTAGCGGGAATAATGTTTACAGAATAAGCAGAGTTTTTTGAAAAATAACTTTTTCTCACAATAAAAAATTTATTTCTGGCCACCTTATTAAATATTCTTTCTTAAAAATATTAAAATTATTTTATAAAGAGAAACAAAAAGGTCGTCCTCTGCTTGATGCAAATAAACATAAACACATATAAAGTAAAAAAAAATTTGAAAAATTTTAGAATCTTTTTAAAATTTAAAATATAAAATACTAGGTAGGTTTCACAAAAATAAAAGATCAGATGCTTGCTTAGCACGACTCTATATATATTATTTATTTGTTTGAGACTATAGTTTCGAAGGCTTGGCTTTCATCATCAGTCTTTTTTTAATAATAAATATTATTTTTCATGGGGTCAGTATCATGTGAATATTGAAAATTTTTTGCTCTTACTCAATCGAGAAACCAGTTAGAATCAAGCAGAGGTAACCTCTTTGTTTCTCTTTATGAATCAACAACGCTGCTACTCTCGGCAAAATAAAAACTATTCAATTAAAGATTACTTTACTTTAGACAATCCACAAATTATTGACTTTAACGAACACTATGAATATAAACAGAGATTCTCTTGTTGTATACCATAATGGTCAGATCTTCTTCTTTTAGGTAAACCATTTTTTATTATCTGTTATACAGGGTTTCTCCGGATTGCATTCACTGCAGAAAAGAATCTTTAATATATTTATATAAATATATCAACGTGATCGTGATCAGGGAAAACCCTGCATTATAACACTTAACAACAAATCATTTCGCTAAAAGAAGATCCAACCCTTGAGGCATACAACAACATGAGACGAAAAAGAGTAGGAGGAGTCTTCAACAAATAAATAAACGTTGTAGAACAAGGGTTGCGTAATGCAGACCAAGTGGCTGTCCATCGTGACCGTTTCGGACGGCCGTCAATCCGTCCAATCCTCAGGTCACGGATCACCTCAGCAGGATGCGCTAATTAGAAGCCGCACCTTATGCACAAGGACTACGTGGTTGGTCGGGGAGAACAAACCCGGGATTGATGACAATCGACATGTGAAAGATGTTCTAGCCAAGAGACAGCGATCGAAACAAAGAACCTAACAAATCGAACAATAAAGCCAATTTGCACTAATTTAACTATTTTGGATGCCGGAACAGTATTTAATATTCATTTACGAAAATATTCTAACAAATCTTAATTTGTATCCCTTCCAGTAAGAGACGAGAAACTGAAGAGAGTTTCGAAAGGCTCCATCTGAGCAAGATCAAGTTCATTAATCCTCTGCATGTATCATTAATGATTGAAGGAAAAAGTTAAAAACTTTTTTAAGACTTTCACGGGATTTCGGTGAAATGGGGTGGAAACTTGGCACAAATACGTTGCTGAATAATGCAAACTACTGAGCCAAATTTCAACCATTATCTACAACAATATGAGGATTTGATTTACAGGACCACTTCATTTGACAAGACGTTTGTCCCCATGACTTCAAGGTACTGGAACTCTCTTCGGGCTGCGTCTTTCCTGATACTTATAACCTTCAAACCTTCAAAACACGGGTGCACAAACTCCTACGGCTCCACCCTTTGACTTGATCAATTTTGGTAATCCAAGGGTCTTTCGAGATCCATGGTGCGCTTCTTGCATTCGATTGCATAAAAAACTTATTATGGTAATACCAAAAATCTTTCCCTACTCTATTAAAAGTTGAATCAGAAATATTTAGATTTTATATTAATTTAAAGATTAAGATAAAAAATATGGTGAATAAAATTCCGATGTTTTACAGAGGTCATTCAAAGACCCCACTTGACTATTTATATTGTTGTTGGGTTTATTTTTCTCTTTTATAATTCCATTAATATCCAAGACGGAAGGAGATTTAACTTTCCTTTATAACGTGTGAATAATTTAAGTGCCGCTATTTAGTATGAGAATAGGATAGAGAGACATTTATGGTAATGATATTATATACGAAATTAATTAATAATATATTGTTCTTCAACAAGGCGTTGCCAATTTCTATCGTTAGCAACTTTAATCAAAGAGATTGTTTTCTAAATGATACATAAGGCATCTTTTTAACTTCGCTCATAAATTATTATTGTGCATGGCGTGAGGATCAAGGTCGTGTTACCTTTGGGCTTGGAACGTGCTTAACTATTCACATCTATCATTAATTACAGTTTAAAAAAGGGTCAGACACTATTCGCAATGTATATCTATTGTAAAACACTTCCAAAAGAAATGAGCCAAACGGAAAGTCGAAATTATACCGATTTTCAGCAATTTCGAGGGCAAGGGAGGGGCAGTACCCTTTAAAAACTCATTGCCCACCCCCTTGGAAAAATCGAAATTCCATTATTACAAGGGATCACTTATGTATTTTTCATTATATTATTTCGTTACTTCCAAAATTTGTAAATACTAGTAAAAAGTTACTTGATCTCTAATCGGATTACCGAAATTAAAACCTTATGTTGGCTAATCAGCTGGCCAGCTGCCCCCACTAGGGAATCTCTCTAACTACGCCAATGTTAATATAGGTTTTTAACTTCAAATTCGGACTTTTCCCTATCAAATTCAGGATTTTAAAAATCAACCGCGGACTTTTGCATATCAAATTCAGGATTTTAAAAATCAAATTAACGATGTTTCAAAACAAATTCAGGGTTTTAAAAATCAAAATCCAACTTTTTCACATCAAATTAAGAATTTCTATAAAACCATGAATATTTTACATAATAAATTATACCTGAAAACGTTTCTTGAGAGTACAAAATGATAATCTTGAAAGGTATTATTTAATGAGCTTAAAATTGGTTCGCAAATATGTTACAAAAAACCAAATTTTAACTTTTTACCTGAAAACGTTTCCTGATAGTTAAATTAAATTAAAACTTTTTCTATTTTTTCAACTGTTTATTAATAAATTCTAAATTTGATTTGAAAAAGTCAGATTTTGATTTTTAAAATCCTGAATTTGATATAGAAAAGTCCGCACTTGTTTTTTAAAATCCTAAATTTGAAATGGAAAAGTCCGAATTAGAAGTTAAAAACTTATATATGAATATTAAAAGTTAAGTAGGAACTTTGTTAATTTCAAAACAATCATTGATAAGTTTGTAGAAATTGATTCTGGTGCCAAAATGTTTGCATTTTCACTAATTAGTTTTTGGACTTGAAAACTTCCGAATGATAAATGCAGAAAATCCAAATTAAACAAAAATCGAATCATTATTTGGGGACCTCTTGAACAGTAGTATCTCGAATTAATGGAAATCTGAAAAACGAGTTAGAATTAATAAGCAGAATTTTTGTGAAATGTTTCCGATTTCTAGCTCAAAATGTTCACTGGAGAAAAAATTTATGAATCAGAGAGATCGTAGAAAGTTGTTTTTCCTCTGATTTAGTATTATTTTTTCATACTTTAATAAAGTTCTATGTATAGGACAAGTTTTCTTGTTACCAATAGGAACATTTACACTTAACACTAGAACGCCCGAAGCCGTCAATTTGACGGTTTTCACATTTCATTTCTCTTTCATTTCGTTACTATTTAAGTTAGAACTTTGAAACTCGCTGACTTTTAATCATTTTTGAATAGCTTTCTAATAAAAAAAATAGCACCCTATGAATTTTCATTTAGGAGAAAATTATGGATTTACCAAGAACGCCCAAAAGCCGTCAATTTGACGGTAACACTTTTTTACCCCAATTTTTATATTTTAAATTAATTTTTCAAATACGAATAATTCCCATTCTTTTTTTGGAAAATTTCCATCATTTTTGACCCTCGTAATATTTTTTGTTCTGCCTTTTTTTTTTAATTTAAAAATCTTCCTTGAAAAACTTGGGTAAAATAAAAAAATATGTTTCTTTATGTCAATTTTTTTATCTTTTGATGATTCACTTTATTATTTTACAACATTTCGAGGGAACCTACTGTTTTGAAATCCATATATATATATGTCGAGCCCATAGTCTTGCCATTTCATTTTTAGAATTATCAATAAACAAATTTCTCTCTCAATTTCTCGTGAGCTTTTTCGTATATTTGTTTTTTTTATTTCAATATTATTTATAATGGCACGAGGTCTCAGGGAAGCTGAAATAATGTGAAATTTTAAAAAATATTACACTGGATAATTCAGAAGGAGATTCATTAGCTGAATCAGGAGAGGAAAATAAAAATTAAAAATGTAATATATTAATATGTATTTTTAATATATATATTAATAATAGAATTATATTTATTATTAGAAAAAATAAAAAAAATATTAAATAAAAAAGGAAACAGAATGATTTTATTTAGTTTGAGTGTTGAAAAATGCAAGTTTTTTTTTTTTTTTTTTTAATGCAATCGAATGCAAGAAGGGGTGCACCAGTAAAGCGTGTAGCCTCTATGGATCTCGAAAGACCCTTGCATTACTGAAGAGAAGGAAAGTTGATTGGCGGAGAGGGTGTAGACGAGGTGTTCGCGCACCTTGGTTTTAACATGCCGAAGATCATAGGTGCTGGGAAAGATAGAGGCTGGGAGAGAGTTCCAGTTCCTTGAAGTCATGGGTATATATGTATTCGCGAATGAAGTGGTCCGGCACTTTTCCAATTTGACCGCAAAAGAGCGTTGGGAGTCGGCAAACGTGTGCTGCGTGCAAAGTATGCTTTGGGGGGAATTATTGATTTTAATTTTATTTTATTTTATTTAATTTTATTTGATTTAATTTTTAAGTCGTCAAATTTGACGGCATCCGGCGCTCTAGGGACCTGAAAGTCCGGGCGTTCTAGTGTTAAAGAAGATAGTTGGGTTTCAAGTGTAGTGCGAAGGGAAAAGCTCTAAACTACCAATATTCTCTATTAGATAAAGGAGGAGTTATCAGCCAAAGTTGGATGTGCTGGGTTCAATAAAACACCCTGAATAAAACGTTTCTGGTCTGTATTTATTTGACCATCATCAAATTATTGATAAAAAATAATCGGTAGGTTTTATTCAATAATTTAAAAATGTTTCACCAAGCACTAACACCAACATTCCTTAAAAACTATTGACCACTAGTTAGTTAGTTATACACACACTGGGGTACACATATGTGATTTTTGACAAGGCTAGGCTCGAGTCACATATGTGTATGCATGTATAACTCCCAATTAACTGAAGATGGCAAAATAAATTCACGACGAAACGTTTTATTCATGGTGTTTTATTGAACCCAGCGCATCCAATTTGTCTGATACCCCCTCTTTCATCTAATACAGTTTCATCACAGACAGGAACTCTAACAACATCTCAATATTCTCATTTATAACTCCCGAATCAATTTTACCAAGCATTACAGTTGGCTGAAATTGGCTATAAGTGCTCACAAACTTTCTGAATTCTGTAGGTGCTATTTTATAATTTAGGTACCATTGAAACGTTGTCAAAGATAAATTTAAAAAAAAATAATGGTTAAATTGATTTAAAAAATTAAATTAAAGTAATTGTATTAATAAATAATTTAACAGTTATTTCTCCAAGTGTATTATTTCATCACAGGGATCCTACCTTTTATTCCTGGGAGCGCCCACTCTATGCTTTTTATTTTTTTATTCCCTAATGAAGTTGATGTTTCAAATGAAACTCATCTTTCTAAGCTTTAGAGTGGTTTTTAACGGTTCTTTTGTGTGGGTGAAATATTCCCTAAACGAATTTGCTTTATATTTTTTGAACCATTCGTTAGACACTTTGCCTATAAATTATATTAAAATCTGTGGGCGAAATAACAGGGGCTCTGATGATTCTATCCAGGAACTTTATTAGTTGATACAAGGTTTTTTTCACGATCCATCAGGTGTCGAAATAACGTCATTGTTTATTTGTTTATTGATTGACTTGAAGAGTTTTATATTCTGGTGATTAAATGTTTCGAAATTTTCTATTAACTACAAATTACTTTTTTTTTATTATTATTGAGAAACATATTTAACATAATTATTTATGATTATTACTGTATTTTACAAACTTTGCGATTATTAATGCATAATATACTTAATCTTTAAGCAAATAATTAACTTTTATATGATTAATTATTTAAGTTTTTTGTAAGTAATTTAGGTACTATAGTATAGAATTTAAGATAATTTTTTCTGAGGAAGATTACATGAATTTTGAAGAAACCAATTCAAAAAGTAATTATTAGTAAATTAGTCAGAACCTTGAAAAGATATGTTAAGCAACATTTTGAACCTGTTGATCATTGTTCTTAAATATGTAGATGATTTACTTAAAAAGTCGTATACTGTTTAATAGATTTATAATTTTCTCATTAATATATTAAAGAATAATTAACATATTAACGAGAAATAAATTCAGAATTTATTAATAAACAGTTGAAAAAATAGAAAAAGTTATGGTTAAGACAAAGTTTTAATTTAATTTAACTCTCAGGAAACGTTTTCAGGTAATAAGCTAAAATTTGGTGTATTGTAACATGTTTTTAATCATGCTTTTAAACAAGATATAAATATATATCGCGAGACTACTGCTGATTGAGGCTATTGGAGTCTGCTGTGTCTTAAGTCTGGACCAAGAGAGAATGAAAAAGATATGATCCATTTATCTATAATCCAGCATCATTTCGCGTTTAGCCCAAACACTGATATGGATCACCAAATGAATTTGAAATCTGATATGTTATACATATATTCAATCTCCCAGTCCAGCGCGCTAGATCTGTTAACAAGTGTGTTAGGTGTTTGCTATTAATTAATCATAAGCGCCTATATGATTCGATCGCGAATCGGAAGGCAGTGATTTTGGCCAAATATTGCGAAAGGGGGGGGGGGTATGGCCGCCCTGATATTTATGTACTTGAACTAATGAAGTTAAACAAACTTATAATTTTTCTCACTAATATATCAAAGAATAATGAATATATTAACTGAGAATTGCTTTTTATCGCTTTTAAGCAAGATATAAACATATATCGCGGGATACTGCTGCGTTGAGGCTATTGGAGTCTGCTGCCTTAGTTCGGACCAAGAGAGACTGACAGACATGACTCCGTATAACTACAAAACCAGCATAATCTCGTGAGGCATGACGCTTGTTTATATCAAACGCTGAAATGGATCACCAAACGAATTCTGAAGTCTGAGATGCTATGTACTAACCTTCTAGCCCACGTGTTGCTCTTGATCTATTAATGAGATCATAAGTTTCCTGAATTTGATTTGATCGCGAATCGAAAGCAGGTGATTTTTGTCAAATATTAAATGAAAATAATTTCCGAATTTATATATTTCTAAATTGAAATAATGAAGTTAAATAAATTTATAATTCTTCTCATTAATTCGCGATCGAATCAAATACAGGAAACTTATGATTAATTAATAGCAAACACCTAACACACGTGTTAACAGATCTAGCGCGCCTGGACTGGAAGATTGAATATATAACATCTCAGATTTCAAATTCATTTGGTGATCCATATCAGTGTTTGATATAAAAAGCGTCATGCGGGCTAAACGCGAAATGATGCTGGATTATAGATAAACGGATCATATCTTTTTCATTCTCTCTTGGTCCAGACTTAAGACTCAGCAGACTCCAATAGCCTCAACCAGCAGTAGTCCCGCGATATATATTTATATCTTGTTTAAAAGCCCGATCAAAAACAATTCTCGTTAATATGTTAATTATTCTTTTATATATTAATGAGAAAATTTAAGTTTGTTTAACTTCATTATTTCAAGTTAAAAATATATAAATTCGGATATTATTTTCACTTAATATTTGACAAAAATCACCTGCTTTCGATTCGCGATCGAATCAAATACAGGAAACATATGATCTGTTTAATAGACTTAATACACAGAGGGATATGTTAATACAGTGAACGTGATTCTAGTGCTTGCACATTACTGACCTTGGTCAGGATTAAATGGAAAGAGGAGCAGTTACAACTCACAACCAATCGTTTATCTCCAACAGAACCGCAAAAACTTTATCCCAGGAAGCCAAGTTAAACAACATGTAGCAGGGTTAGTTCTAAGAAATCCATCTAATAACCTGTTATAGATAAGTTTCTAAGAGCCAACCTCGCTACATGTAAAATCTAATGACAACATAATTCAGATTTTAATCAAAATTTCATGGTGACTTATCATACTAGAAATGCCTTTTGGGAACTAAATCATTCAAGTCGTTTTCATTCAACGATTTGCTTTACTTTTTAATCTACGAAATTGAAGAAAGAAAAAATATTATATACATGCTCAGAAAGGTGGCAACCTCAATTCTTTTTCAATTATCTTTAATATACATATATACTTAATAATAAAAATAACTAATAACAGTAAACACAGGCTTAAAAATGTCAAATTGGCGACCATGTCAATTTTTATTTCTATATTTTTGAATAATTGTTACTTTTATTATATTACTTTATGTTTAATAAAATATTAATAATTTATTTATAAGCAAAATGACACCTTATTTTTGTAAATCGTTTAATTATTAACCGAGTTATGGAGCTATTTTTATTTTCATAATTATGGTTAGTTATTCTTAAGTAAATGAAATTAGCAGATTCAATTGTTTGAATTTTCATAATTAAAAAAATCGATGTAAGATGGCATTAGTGAAAAATTAATCAGCTGCGAATTCAAATATTTAAAATTTGTCCAATAAATTGATGAAGGATGGTACTAAAATCAATCGCAAATTGAAAATCTTAAACTTGATCATGGCCGATTTCATCTCACCCAATTAAGAATGACTAACCTAATAATGAAAATAAAAATACCATCATAACTCAATTAATTGTCAATCGATTTTCAAAATTGAGGTGTCATTTTGTTCAGAATGAAATATTTAACATTATTAAATAAAAGATAATTTGATTATGCTAACAATTATTGAGATATAAATGATTGAATAATTGGGATGTGGCAATCATATATTCCCTAAAATTTTATAACATTATCCATAGCCAAGTATGGGTATATATTGTAATCGGTCTCGAGCCAAGTGCGGCTTCAAGGGTCCTCAGTTAAAGACTATATAACCCATGGTCTCAACCAAAGAATAGTCAGGTTAAATTTTAGGGTTTGACGGGTTTTGTCAAAAATTACATGGGATCTCGTCTAGAGCCCAAAAAGTACGATTTTTTCATTTAGTCCAAAGATATGTACTTATGGATTCTTTTTTTTTCACAGACAAATTGAAAACATACCATTAGTTTAAAAAAATTATGCACTGATTAGTTTTTGGTAAACATTAGGACTTTATACTAGTGTTTCTTACAAATGAGGCTTTAGGGGATATTGAATTTGATTTTTCGGAACAAACACAGATGTTTCTGCGGTGAGCCTAGGGATAGAGTGATTACCATTTGATTGAAGAAGATGCCTTCTAATTAATAAAATATTTACATAGTTTTATTTTTATATACCTACTATAAATATTGAATACCTATTCACATCAACTAGAGAAGCACTCTTTGATTTATTCTTTTCTTATAGAGTTAACAATCTCCTATTCTTGGCAAGAAACTTGTATTAAGGGGGTTCTTTGGCGATAATACACACAAAAAGTTTTAGGCTCGTAACCACTCTATAAATATGAACAGAACTAAAATTTTAGGTTATGTTTTTTTTAACGTGACTGTAACACTCACACTACAAAATCTCTATATGGATACACACATACTTACCGGATCGTTTCCAATCCATTGTGCTTATATCCCCTCCACTAAAAATAATCGCCCAAATATGTTTTTTTTTTTATCAAAACTATGTGGTAAATAATTTCTATTTTTTTTTTTTTTTTTTTTTTAAGTTACTCCGAATATATTATTCTAAGAAATATTAGTTTTTCATCAAGATGGTGAAAGTCCTTCAATGAAAAAAAATAAAATAATTATCATATCCCCACCATTTCCCTATCTACCCCCCTGTTAAAAATTTCATTTTTAATTGCAATTATATATCATGTTTGGTGTGGTAAATCGTCTTCAAATTTTAACAGTATGTGTATTATGCTTTTAATGATTCATATTCCAAGTTTCAAAGACTTCTTGAATTTTTGCATTTGTGAAAGAACTACCTTAATTAAATTATTTAATTATAAATTTTCTGCTAAGTTTATTAATATAATTTTTGGAATCTATAACTATGTGTTTTATAATTTACTAAAAATACAATTTTTATAATGATGAAAGAATTTTGAAAAATGGAATTCGAATAAATCACTGTCAAGATCGTATTTTACATGTTTTTATGTGTTTACTTGAAAATAAATAATCAAAAAAGACTCTGTCCCAAGGACCTCTGTGCTCCCTGATTGTATGCCGAATGCATACAAAAACATGCTTGGCCAGTAAAAAAAAAGAAGACAATTCCATGAAAGATATCTGATATTATATTTTCAGTGGATTTTTTTTTCCTTGCTAGCTCTCAAATTTTAAAAAAAGCGATAATAAAGTTTTAAAAAAAGTATTCACCTAGTTTGATTGGACATTTTCCGGGTCGACGAACCCCAAGTGTTCAATGGGGGCGGAGCCCCTGACGTGGGCTAAAGTATGTTGAGCTGAGGGGGCGCAGTCCCGCTCTCTTCGCTTCGCTGACTACATTTTTATCACTTCGAGGTGCAATTAAATAATCCTGACACGGATCTGCAAAAAGAATTTGGAAAATGATTATTGATTGTATTTATATTTCATCTAAATCTAATATATGGTACATAAATATAATATGATTTAGCATTGACAAATAAAAAAAAATGTCATTTAATAATATTATGTATTCATGAATTGATTCGTAACCAGATTTTTTAAATTAAAAAAAATGTATATCACATTAAATATATTGAATTTAAATACAGGAAAACCCCACAAATCCGAACTAATTGTGGCTGTAGCGTGTTCGGATTTCAATTTGTTCGGATTAGCCGATTGTGTTTCTATTGGAGTTTCATTGTTATTGTTGAGTTTTTAATTAAGTGTACGGTGTTGATTAACGTTTTGATTTTAAATTATGTCAAGCAAACGAAAATACAGTTCTTGTACCGTAGAACAAAAACTGAAAGCTTTAAAGCGTCTGGACGCTGGGGAAAGTTTGACAAAGTTGTTTGGCGAGTTTGGTGTTGGTAAAGCAACAATCAATGACTGGAAAAAAAATCGTGTCAAAATTGAACAGTTTTGCAATGTAACAAGTGATAAAACCTTAAATTTGTCCAAAAAAAACTCGTTCGGATTTCCGAAGTTCGGATTTGAGGGGTTTCACTGTATATGGGCCTTGCACATTAAAAAAATCAAAACAAAATTTAATTCAACAGTATATACCTATCAGTAATAGAGCTGTTGAAGCTTTTATTTTTGTGATGAATTTTATTAATAGTTGAAATTTTATTAAAATAACACATAATTAATTATAATTATTTATTGAACACGAATAAATAATACAATAAAACTACGACGTTTAACGACAATTAACCTAAAATCGGAGTGGGTGCACAATGCTCATACTTGAGAACGATTGCAGAATAAATCAATCGAAACGTCGTAGTTTTATTGTATTATTTATTCATGTTCAATAAATAATTATAATTAATTAATAAAATTTCAACTCTCAACAACATATCATACTATACAGTGTAATGAAAATATTAGTGATATACAATAATGGTTAAATTATTCACTTTTCTAATCTTTGCGTCGTATTCTTCTCCACAGAATTCTCATCAAATGTTTTTTCGTCTCAATATGGAGGCAAGAATATAAGGAAGTTAGAATATAAGGAAAAAGGTGTATTTAAAAGGGCTCACTTTTTACTTAGCACTTTTGAGATATTCTCATCAAATTGTATAAGGTTTTGATATTCAATTCTGGAGTTAATTTCAAGTACATAACCCTGAGAGCAATTTAAAAATGCTATGGAATGACTTCAAAATTAGGTGTCGAAACCTTTTGCATTCTGTTGAGAATAGGTGTCTAATCAGTCAAAACTATTCATTTGACAAACAACTCAACCACTAAGTATCAAATCTACTATATGTGGAGTTTTGTCCAAAAGTAAAACGGCACCCTATTAGTATCGAGTGCATTATAGCTCTTGAAATTTACAAGTTATGTATATGTATTCCTTTTTCTCGAAGACAAAAAGTGTAATAAAAATTTTCAATCGAATTATATTTCCTAGGAAAGATGAATTTTTTGTGGGGTTGAAAAAAAAATTCATGTGGTACAAGGTATCTATCTAAAAATTTCTTTACCTAGAATAATTATTTAAAATTTAATTCTCTTTAAAATGATGGTGTGTGAGAGCAAATTTTTTTAATTTTTAGCTGATTTTTGTTCCTGTCGACATTCAAAAGCGTCTTAGTTTAAAATTATGAAAAAATTCCACGAATTCTCACGTTCTCGCCTTTTCATTGATAAATAACAACAAATTAAATGTTGCAAGTATTTTTTTTTGGAAGATTCGCACTTGGCCATAAGCCGTGCAGGCTTATTTAATCCCTTTTCATTTCAAATTGAAAGTCCATAATTGGAGAAAGAATTTATTTATAATATCCAAAAGATTTAATTTCAAAAGAAAAAAATATTTATTGTTTGTTTTATAATTAAAAAAATTATAATCTTATAAAAAAACAATCTTCAAAACGTTTATTTTAAATCCAAAGGCTTCGGGAGAATTTCTCCTTTTATCAATGGAAATTTTTAAATTGAAAAAAATAAAAAAAATGTTGGTTTTTCAAAGATTTTTTAAAATAATTTTTGTGTTGTTTTTTAAATTTTAGAAAAGCAACTTTTTTTTATTTTTTATTTTTTTCAATTTAAAAATTTCCATTGATGGAATTCTTCAGAAAACTTTGGATTTAAAATAAACTTTTTGAAGATTGTTTTTTAAATTATTTGTATTTTTCCTTTCACATTTATATTCAAAGAATATAATGTGGAAGTATTGCGATGCACTGTCTGGGTCCTGACTCTTTGAGAGCTTATATCTCAGAGATGAAAAATGTTAATTTCATTTTGTAACTTCTAGGTGGAAGGAATCGATGCCCTTAATAGTTGGAAACCAAATTTTGGACATAAAACTGGATATTGTGGTCCCCAGAGGCCAAAAAGTAGCCAAAAATCTATTGGTCAGCGTATGTATGTATGTACGTATGTACCCCCCCTGCGTTTCGTAACCATAAGTCTCAGAAATACGAAATTCGAAACTTAAGCTCGATATAGGCTAGAAGGAGTACAGCAAGCTTTTGGCTGAAATCGGAAAACCGGAAGTGGACATTTATTTACATGAAAAAATTTTAAGAAATTAAAAAATAACGAAATAAAGGTAGGGGCTGTAAATTGGTAGTGTCGCGATGATTTCAAATAAATGAAAATGTGAAAGTCATTTGGTGAACACACCAGTTGATTTGTGGTAAATTTTAGAAAAAGCAACTTTTTTATTTTTTAAATTTAAAAATATCCATTAATAAAGGAAGAAATTCTTCCGAAACCTTTGGATTTAAAATAAAAGGTTTGAAGATTGTATTTTAAATGATTTGTATTTTTTTTAATTTAATTTTATTTACAAAAATTTGAAACAGAAGTATAAACCTTGAATAATATTCAATGAATAATTTGAATGAAAAAAAAAATAAATCTATTTTTGAAATTTCCATTTTTTGCATATGTTTAATAATTGCTAATTAACATATAAGTAAAAAGAAATCGTTCATCGGCACTTTGAAATGATCGGAAATGTGAAATGGATGGAGTGCGTGGGTCGCCGCGTGACCTCCGAGGCCCTGACTGGGGGCCCACTCGTGCCAGCCGAGGAATTAATTAACCAATCACGTCTACTTTTTTAATATGGTCGTGAATGATTTCCAACAACAAAAAATCATTGTCCAGAAAAAAAAATGGGATGGCAGGATTACTTATTGAAGATGAAGAGATTAAGTATTAACAGAATTTCGACATGAATCAGTAAATCCTTTGGAAGAAAAAAAATTAGGATAATATGCTTATCCCTTTTATAAAGAACGGATTAAATGCCTATTAAATCTATTATTGTATTGTAACTTTTATTTTCTATTGATTTGAAAATAAAACAATTCCGTTTAAGCATCGTTTTCTTTCGAAATTTTGGGTTCGATAAGATCTAGAATGGCAGGTTTTTATATGCTTTTATTTAACTTGGTGACCATATCTGTCTGTTTATCTGTTTGTCTAGGTAGTATCTTGTAATCGAATTGTGACCTACTTCTATTTTTTTTTAATTTTACACATACTACCTTGGAAAAAAGCAGACTAATAGAAGATACAGCATTACGGGACTGTTTATCATTTTTATAAGAAAATTCTCAAGTTTTTACTATAAATATTTATTCCCGAAATTTTAAGTTGATCGTCTGTCCCATTACTGAGAAATAAATTATTGAAAATTGTCTTTTTAACATGGAAGTAAATGGACCGAGCTTTTAAAAGGGCTATAATTTCTATTCAAATTATACCATTTTCAACAAATTTATACAGATCAATAATTCAACTTTTATGAAGCGAATGATATATTTTCCAATAGATTTGGCAGTCTAGTTAATTAGTTATTCATAAATATAAAAATAAAAAGTTATTTGCAGCCAACAAAATATTACAAAAGCACTCTAACTCTAACTCTATTTGTTGAAATCATTTTTGTGTTAAATAAATGTTTTTATAATGAGAAAAAATTTATCACTATATTCTTTTTATTAATATTATCAAAACAAAGATTTTTATTCGAAATTAACCTCATTATTTACAATTTTTTTATTAAAAATTTGGTATGCAGACGTTGTCACTCTGGAGAAATACAAAAGATTTTTTCGAAGATCAAGATCAACAAGATAGATAAGCAGTCTCGAACTCTCTTAAATTGGATACTAACCGAACAAACGCATTCGCCAATTCGTTTATCCCTATGACTTCTAGAGACTGGAACTCTCTTACCCTGTCCGTCTTCCCAACTACATATAACCTTCAGTCTTTCAAGACCCTCATCCACAGATATCTTCAACTCTGACCCAATCCCTGAAAACTCTTCTTATTTTCACGCTACAGAAGTCGCACATTTTTGGTGCATTCTCTTCTTATATCAATTTCATTACCATAAATATATATAGGTATACGTATTTGCGATGAGAATAAAATATTACATCAATTTCGGAAACTAATGGGGAAAAATATTAATTGTTAAAGCATTTGATTTTCAGTTACGCCGACGATAGCACTCTGCACGGCAAACCCTCACTTCAGAATAATCGAATCAATGTTGCCTTCTCAATCACTCTCGGCCTAGACAAACTGAATAAATGGGGCTCTCAAAATTTAGTTAACTTTAATGCAAACAAGACTCAATGTTGTCTAATATCTAGGAACGAAAATAAAAATTTCCCTGATATTCACTTCGATTCGAATACCCTGAAAATGTGTGACAGCCTATCCATGTTGGGCGTCTCTGTCGCATCTGACCTGTCTTGGAATGAACACATCTCCTCTGTGGCGAAATCTGCAGCAAGGAAGATTGGCTTCTTATTCAGGTCCAAGCGATTTTTCAAGCCCCCACATCTTCTCACCATCTACAAGGCCCAAATCCGCCCCTGTCTTGAATACGGCTCTCATCTATGGAGAGGAGCCTCTAAATATTATCTTGCTACCCTGGATGCAATTCAGAAACGAGCCGTCAGGCTAATTGACGATTCTACCCTCACCGACTTCCTCGACTCGATAGGTCATCGAAGAAATGTCTCTGCCCTTTCCCTTTTCTATAGATACTATCACGGCAGGTGCTCTGTTGAGATAAAATCAATAATTCCCCCCCCCCCCCACAAAGCATGCTTTGCACATAGCACGTGTTTTGCCGACTCTCAACACTCTTTCGCGGTCAAATTAGAAAAGTGCCAGACTACTTCATTCGCCAATACGTATATCCCCATGACTTCAAGGAACTGGAACTCTCTTCCAGCCTCCATCTTTCCCAGCACTTATAATATTCAAACCTTCAAAACCCGAGTGCATAAACACCTACGTCTACACCCTCTCACTTAATCAACTTTCCCTTCTCTTCGGTAATGCAAGGGTCTTTCGAGATCCATGGGGGCTGCATCTTTACTTGTGCACCCCTTCTTGCATTCGATTGCATTAAAAAAATTTAATTATTATTTTTCAGGCTAGAATTTCCCAGGTGAATTGGAAGAAAATTAATTAAAATACTTTATTAATTAAACGACGTTTTGACGACTATTTCTTGCAACAGCTAACAAGTGTTGTTAGCACGAAGCCAACGTATTTTCGTGACTGTTCACTTATAATTTTAAGCATTTCTCTTTACGAAAATGCATTCACTCGATTCCCAAATAGATTCTCACGACAACTACCAAAACTTATAAATGGATACAGTAATATGATTTGCTCTTGATAAAATGTTTAATTATTTTATTATTTAAAACGAGTAAAGTAATTACATACTCTTTGGAATGTTTTTACTTTATCCAATGCAAAGCATGGGTAAAGTATTGTAATCGTTCTCGGGGCAAGTGTGGCTTCAAAGGGTCCTCAGGTAAAGACTACGGAACCCATGGACTCAATTAAAGTCACAAATTGTAGTATTCAATTAGGTTGAATTTTAGCACGTGACGGTTTTGCCAAAAATAACAAGGAGTCTCGTCGAGAGGCTAAAAAGTGCGATTTTTTCATTTAGTGCGTGCGGATGTATGGATGGATGTATGTATGATGGATGGATGGATGTTATCGTTTTTTTGGCCCACGATTTTTTCCACACCGTTACACCGATTGAAATGAAATTGAAAACCTACCATTAGTTTAACAAAATGAAGCGCTGATTAGTTTTTGGTACATATCGGCCCACAAACATTAGTACTTTATTTCAGTACTTTTTTAGTTTTTTCTAAATATCTTGAAAATGGCTTAACCAATTTTGATGAAATTTAATATCCTAATTAAGTACTTTGGGGACCACAAAAAAGGTTAAATAAAGTTTTTAGTAAAATTATATTTTAAAGTACTTTACTCTAGAGTAAGATGGTACTTTTTTTAATTTTTTTAATTCTTTAAAATTTATTCATTTGAAAGTTTTAATATAGCTCATTTAGCCTTGCTTAAGTAAGAATGGATAGGCTTCTCTCTGTGAAATGCTAAAAATTTGGGAGGAATTTTTATGAGTAACCATAGCAACTGCGTTGTTTTCTTATCCGTTACCTTTGCTGAAGACAGAGAAATCGATTTTAAACCAAAAATAGCGATTGATTCTCATCTAGTACTTGAGGAATA